>JAMKCH010018875.1:0-47127 GCA_023653785.1 Ophioderma brevispina
TCCAACCTCTGGGAAATGTGGGAACATTGCAAAATAAGGGTAAATTTAAAAGCAAGTCAAATTGTGTTTTAAATGTAATCATGTTGTTTGTCTCATTAAAGGAATCAAAAAGGTATAGGCCCACCTTGATAAAGTTCAAGATTATCCTGGGACCCCAAATTATCCAATGCTCAGATTTTATTATGAAGCCAGTCACTATATATTCAGAGACATGCAGAAAATTAACGACACAAAAGCAGCATTTTTTTCCAATCTGTGCTCAGATCAGACGTACAGTAACAGATGTCTTTTTACCTCTTTTCACACGTAGTTCCCTATACTACTCGATTCATCTGATGTGACCCCGTTTACCATTCTTTGCGGAGGTGAAAATTCAATGGGGCGCAGGGACTTCTGTTAATCCAACAGGTTATTGTGAGGACTGTTAAGGCCTGAAATACACTCTTGGGTGCGTTACCATACATGAATGAAATTGGATATTTAGTGGCAGATCGAGTAGTTATAATGACCGGAAGTGTCCGCGCCAATAATCCGGTGTGGCACGTGCATTTGAATTACTTTCACTTTTTCCCTCTCCGCTTAATTGAATAGGTCCACAACTCCAGGGGTGATGAACGTATCAACGCGAATCGACTATAACATCAGAGAAATATTATTACCTAGTCGCGACTTTGATAATCCCCTACATTAGAGAGGAGCAGATATCATAGGGGCCTTATTTAAGGGTTCGTTTACCTCCCACTACGCAAGGTGTCAACCTTTCTGTCGTGAGGGGGGGGGGGCGATGATGTTTGACCTCTGGGTCCCCGCCTCCTCCTCTACATAAGGAATTAGGAGCGGGTTGTTTAAGGGGACATTACTGTTTGTGTTGGTGTTTAGTTTCCAATAGAAAAGTCATGACTTTAAAATACTTATCACCTAAATTGCTAAAATAAACTGTTCTTCAAGATCACATGGAATAGATGTCCTGATCAGTGTACAGCGTAATAAATGACATAGCCAGTGCGTCCGACCTCATTCTTACTCACAAATTTCTTTTCACATATGGGCATAGTTGCATACACTCTAAAAAGGCCTCGTCAGATATGATTTTATACACCTGTTTTTTCTAGTCAAAATGTGTACTCGGAAAATCTTGTACAATCGGGCCATCTATACTCATATTTGACAGAGATTGTCAAATTAAAACCTCGATTTTTCCAGTCAATTTGACTAGAAAACGTGTAAAATCAAACAAGGGGTTGGGCTATGACTTTGACCAAAAACATGGGGCATTTTTTGACAAGAATCTATGAAAACGTGTAAAAATCATATTTGCCGGGGCATGTACCCTTCTTCGAGTTTCTTTTTTTTTTGATAAGCAATAATAAAAATAATTGTATTCTGTATACACTTTGAAGGGTACATATTGAACTCTGTCCAAAACATTTCACATAAGTGACGAGTTTAGAGGTCCCTTCCTGCATGTCCTAAGTCTGATGACTCCATTTAATCTCAGACTGTTATCTTTTAAATTTAACCCGAATTTTTATTTTATTTTAAATTGACACCTGTGTGAATCTTACCCCATTATTATACAGTGCTGCCCCGCAAAATTGCGTCCGATTTTAGTATGTAAGTTCTAAAGAACCCTCAAAGACACGTATTGGTGGTAAATAATTCCTATTGCAATTAGTTTAAAGAGACACGGGCACATTTGAACAATGCGCCCTCTCGATGTTTCAAAATTGATATCTTTGCACGGTTGTAAAACTTTTAAATACATTTCGCCCCACCTGAAATTATTGGGCCCAAATCAGCGCGCTAATAGGTAACGAACGATTTTATAATTAATGGCGCCGGCGACCTTATTCAGCAGACGACGTGGATGGAGTGGAAACACAGAAACACACGCGATTGATTCTCACGACGGCATTTTTGACCGGTCTGTGACTTCGTGGTTTTAATATCAATGAGTAACGAGTCCTATATATTTGCAATGTAATAAACACTTTGTTGCCTTAAAGTATACGGCAAACATAAAAATTAGACCTGCAAATTACCTAGATGCCTTTTACCTCTATTTATGTCCCTATCTGGTTTTGGGTATGTTATTTTTTATGTGTAAACTATAGTCTTTTATTCTTCAATTGCCTAAGCTATCAATTTGCGAGCAAAGTGAGAATCTTGATATTTTCTGAAAATGTGCCATTGCCCCTTGAAAAGGAAGTTGATTTTGCTGAACAAAGCAATCCTGGCATGATTTTACTCGAAATAATGCGGATGCTTTTGTTGTTTTTGCTAGCGAACGCCATCAGCAATGGCAATTACATTAAATACAGGAGTCACGTTGAGTTAGAACTATTATTATGTACTAACAATCATGTACAACCCCAAATAGATCATCGTAATATGAACGATTTTCTCATTTATCCCCATCTATTAAAGTTTATATTAGTTCGTGATCCTAGCACCTTCACATTTGTTGATTGTTTTACTCCTGGATATCCTTCAGAAAGGGTTTATTTTGATGCCTTCCAAAGTTTCAGTTTTGATTCTTACACATTGCCTTTTGATGTTATGAACGAATGTTCGTATATCACACTGCCCATAGCCACTGTGGTAGTCAACGTGTTTGGTTGTTGTCCCTGTCAAGGTTTTTGCCTCGTCGTACTCAGTGAACCGGGGGAACTGTTTTACGGGGGAATGTTACAATCTAAGTGCGGATAGGGATGTGCGCTTGGCCATCTGCTGCCGGTGTGAAAGTAATCATAGTCCCCGGTGTTTATAGTTAATCGTCGGGATCCCTAACAGCAACGAAATAAAAGCGCGAAACTAATGTTGCGTGAAGAGTCAACTTAACTGAATCGATTGCCCTATTGTTCCCCATTGTTCCCGGACGGTGATCCTGAGGACTATATCTCCTGCCACACCGCCCATAATGAAGCGAATTGATTGTAACGATTTCCTAATGGCAGTGTAACAGCGAGGCGCGAAGCGAAGCGCTTATAGACTAACGCGTATACACGTATTGAAACTATTGAAATCTATAGTCTGATATGTTTTTTTTTTTAACAGGTTTAAAAAATACCGAACTTCATTTGATCCCCCTTTCGTTCTTACCATTAACTACTACGGAGATAAAAATCGAGGGTACTGGACAGGGAGTCGCCTTGTAAATATTGTATTTAATTTGTTAGTCCGATATTTGAACAAGTAATTTATTTTAATTAGTCTCCATTCTGTTGGAGGATTTGTTTTTCTCGCAAATTGATTTCTAGTATTGTTTTATAACATAAACATTTAAAAAAAGAAAAACCATAATTTTAAAAAATTATGCTTCAACTGAATTTTAAACACATATTTTAAAGCTCAATAAATTTGGTATCATGTTCACCAATAGATGGACGCCCTTTTCAACTTCGCTAATTTCTTAAGGGGAGGGGCGGCCAAGAAATCCATATTTTAGGACGTTGCCAGTGGTTTAAACACGTAAAAGCGAGATCTTGACGAAATATTCTGAATTTTTTTTATATGTTGTCAGGGCTGGTGGATTTCGGCAAACAAACATTTTTTTTTAACCACAAAGAATTAAAAAAAAAAAAAAAAAAAAAAAAAAACCAGCGGGGGGGGCCCGACCGAAACACGATCTGTGGATTGGGGATTTGGGATTTACGACGTAAGTTATCATGTTTATGGAATTCTTGCGTTCATTTTCTATGGCAAATAGACAGAATGAAAGTGTACGAGCGCTCGCTTCTCGGTTCTTACTGCATCATCTTAATAATAATAGGTAAGCAGCGCTTGAAGTGAACCTGTCGGTTTATTATTATAGTATTCTTTTTGTGAGTCCCACTTTAAGGTGGTTAATTGAATTGCTTTGCTCGATTTTCAGTCTCTATCCAAATAATGCATTGCGATTTGCGGTACCGCAATAAAGTTAAATTTATTTTCACTGGATTTGCAGTGAATTGCGTTGATTTACTGCAGAAATATATCGGCAATGCAACGCACCGTGCAGCGAGGTATGAACCAACCTCAACGATGTGGCCGCTGTGGGGTTGGAGCATCCTTACATTATATTTTATATTTTATTTTTTTGTACTAAAACATTTATCTGTATGCAAGTGAAAATGATCGGAAACTACCACAACTATCTCAAATTGCAATGGGCTAATATCACTCATTTCACGAACAAATCTTGGGTTTACTTTTCAAACCTTAGGCCCTAAGATTCACTATATCCCTTAAATCCCTAAATGCCATTTTTGTCACTTGTCAAAATCACGGAGCGGATCCCTGCCTTGTCTTTTCAGGAAAAGTGCTATTATAGATCTAACAACACAAATACCGCTACCTCTTTTCTGCGGTAATCGTCAGGTTGCTAGTCATTTTCCTCTAGGGACATAAGGGATATACCAAACTTAGAAATGAGCTGAAACCATGGACTCTACTCGGGAGCTAAACCATATAGATTCGGATGCCACCAAAGGAGTTTAGCTACCGGATCCAAAGCGTAAGATTGAAGATCACCACCCGACTTGAATTTTGCAGAGCTATGGATTGGGCGGCCCCATACATTCGGGAGCGAATCTTATGTCTGGGTCCAAAATGCAAATTTCGGTTCCAGATTTGAGTTTTGAGGCACCGAACCATGAATTGGGGAGCTACATCCAATGAGATTCGGATTTGGGTTTAGCAAACGACAAATCTTGGTTTTATAGTTGGTACACTTATTCTTCCATATGTACGTACGCCACTGCATGCATGGTTTTGATAAATCAACGCGTGCCATTTGGTACACCATCGTTTATTTGTGAAAATTTCAATAGTACAATGCATCTAAAAACTTTATTAAAATCCGGATGTTTGGTAGCATAAATGATCGGGTTAATACAGGAATTAAACATTAATATCATTACAGTGTACATCACTAGATCATAACCTCCAGGACAGATCATCAAAATACAGTAAGGTGTAATGCAAATCAAATAGGCGCAAATAACGTAAAGTAAGTTTTTGGTAACTTCTAGCTGTCGTCTGCGTACGCGTTTCTGCACTCCAGTGTCTCGCATTCTTTCCACGTTACCTGATACAGATGAAGGGGCATCATCGGCTATGATTTTCTTGCTGTGATTTCGAAGATGTCGCAATATCAATGCATAACTTACGATTATCACAAAAGTTGAATTGGATAAAACATGCTAGAAAGCACTATTGAATAAAGGGAGTGATACGGATTCGATGATTTCATTCCACATGTGTAATATCTAGTGTCAAATCCCAGTTCGCCAAAAGAAGAAACTAATGGAATCGTAGCGATAGCTACGGGTATAAGCCATGTAAATATCAGCATTACAGCAACATTTTGCGGTGTATAAAGCCATGGAAAGTAGAGTTCGGCCTGGTGATCAAAATCAATCTGTTAAAAGCGATACAAGCTAAGGTACTTATACTACATCCCAAGCAACAAATTAGCATGAATCCACCAAACACACAGAGCTTGTCTGGTAGCGGCCATCCTTCAGTGGACAGGACACCGAGAACCAACCAGGGAAGATTCAGGGCAGTTAGTAAGTCAGCTGCGCTGAGATTCACGACAAAGCTGTTGGTTATTGTCCGAAGCTTTCTTGCCAGAATCACAGAAATGATAACCAAACTGTTACCGACAAAGGCGACAATGGCAATGATGGCAAGAATGGCAGCAGTCAACTGTCTTTCGGCGTACGTTTGGTAGACTATGATTTCCGTAGTTGAAGGCGACATTGAAGGAAACGCGCCTACAGAGCTGCTTGACGTGTTCATTAAAGATGCCATGTTTGTGTTTTTGTGTGTGTTTGGTTTAGTTTTCAGCATGCACACACTATTTATATAAAATGCGGAGAAATGTTTGCCATAAAGTACTTCAGTCTCTTTCTATAATGAAATGCTTTAAGCATACGATGTATTAGATGTCATGTCCTAACAAATCTTAACAAGGCCAGCAAGCTCCAAGCCAAACGAAGTTTCAAACGTGCTCTATTAGTGTATGATGTTGTTCATGCGGCTCACATTGTATCTGCAGCAAGCTGCAGGTCGACAACTAAATTTATTGTTCATTTGTTATTTGAAGTGCCTGAATTAGAAATACTGCAGTAACAAAAGTATTAATTCGGCATGCCTTTCCTTTCATAAGTCACGCACGCGAGTTCAGAAGAAACAAAATATATCTAGTGACCTGACATCAATTTTGATATACAAATTTGAGAAAATCACATTAAATCATTATCATCGTCATCGTCGTCATCGTCGTCGTCATAATAATCATGTATTCATCATCGTCTTCATTATCACCATTTGCATTATCATCATCGTCATCGTCTTTATCACCATTTTCATCTTGATCATTATTGTCATCGTCTTCCTCATCACCATTTTCATCGTCATCGTCATAACGTCATCGTCATCGTCTTCGTAGCAATACTAGTCTTCTTAAATGTAAGTTACGACTTTGTTGCACTCACATGACGATCTATCGCTCCTCTACCAACCCAGGCTTGTTAGCTCAGTTGGCAAGAGCGCCGTGCTATACGGTGGTTGCCGGTTCGAGTCCGGCAAAGCGAACACAGGTTTTTTTTTTCTCAACACTCTCCAGGGAAAGATTAATAAATATTCATCCTTGTTTACCGGGAGAACAAATTAGTGGAAATTTCAAAACAAATATAAATTGTATATGTAGATGTATCGTTCTGATGCTGTCCACTAGGAGGGGGCGATGGACACCTTTCGGACCTGGCACCTATGGATGATATATATCGCTCCTCTACCAACCACTCTTTTTAAGAAATGTTATTCGCACAATGGTTTAGTTTCCATATTAATCGTGTTAATTTGGATCAATCTGTACTCTGCCAAGGACGCAGATTCGCACGTTTGTGCGAAACTACCCGGATTGTTGCCCTTTAAAAGGTCGGTATATGTGTAATTAAGCAAAATTACGTCCGGCAGAATACTAACAAGAATAGTCTTTTAAAAAGACAACCATCGCTTAGCGAGGATGTTAGTAGTTAATATGTTAGTGTAAATACTTGAGATCAAAGGAAACCCCTCTCGTATTAGAGAGATTATATAACCACATTATATAATGTCAGGTATCAACCATACTCGTGCATCAACCTTTCAAAGACCCCTATTCTTTGCAGTCCCTGTCACCGATGCCCCTGGGTTTGGAAACACCAGCCTTACACCCATATCCATTTGATAGGTGATTGCCCCCCGGGCACTTTCACACTGTACTTTGGCCAATTTCCAAGAAATAAGCCTGTCCCCTGTTCATCATTCATTCACAAAATATCTTGTGAAAGTGTTAGTATTTCATTTGGTTTAATTTATACAGTCTGAGCTGGGTTACTTCTTGGTAAAAGAATAAGTGAACAAGTATTTCAGTCAACTACAGTTGTCACAAGGATTTCTATAGCCTACAAATTCCTTGTTATGACTGTTCAGCAATGTGGAACATTGTGGGTAGTTTATCAATCAAATAGATCCTAAATATTTTAACCACAGCCCATTACATCGATATTACAAACTTCAAACTTACAGGAAACAGGTTTCAAATCAACACGTGCTATTTGGGCATTGTACACATAATGGTACTCTCAATACCATGGGTCAGATGTCCATTACGTGTCAATGTACTGAGAAGTTATCCACTGTGATGGTGGCTGTCATCCAATCAAAAGTTTTGTTTCCAGCTGCTTAGGAAATGCAAAATGGATTTCTGTAATGGGCATATACCATGTCCTTCTTAAAATAATGGGAACTCAGATTAACTTTGTACTGGCACATGAACAACCACCCAACTCTGTGCATGACTGTGATATTCTGTCAATCATTTGCTGCTGCACCTATGCTAGGGTAACTTGCAATTTTGTGGCTTTTATCTACTCCTAATTTATACCATCTTCGATGGCAAAATAGCCGTGAATTCTTGCAAAGTTCGTATATGAAAAGTAAAGGTACATGGCACTAACCGAAGGTTAACATACTTCGATACGACCAATCATTGTAATAAATTTAATTCCTGCATGAAACGAGTCACAACTACCAGTTTTTTTTTTTTTTGGGGGGGTTTTTTTTTGTTTAAAAAAATCAGCACGCACTGCCTTATTTGCTCAATCTATTTCTGTTGCTGCCACTAGGTAATTGATTTCGGCATATTGTACACAAATGTTATTAACTTTTTTAAATTTAATATTGAAATGTTAATTATTTTTTCCAGTGAATTGTTATTTTAAATACATTTGAACTTCATTTCCTACACGTAAACAAAATCGAGTCAACCATGAAACGGTTCCTGAAAGCAGGAACAATGATGAGCCAAATCGGTCAACCGCTAATTAGAATTATTTTGGAACAGTACGTTTATACAAGGACAGTTATCGAATTCTTAACAATTTTTTTCGTTGATAAACCTGGTTTATCAAATTAATAACTGGTTTTTTTCAAAAAAAAACTATATCGGTTGATAAGCCTAGATTATTATATGATTGTGAATAAACCTGGTTAATCGAACAGAAAAACGTGATATTCGCAGTTTTGATTAATCAGTATCGGGTTTATGAAATGGATGAAAATAATCTGTTGTTAATAACAAAATCTGAATAAACCACGTTAATATTGATATTTGTGGTTTTGATAAACTTTGTTAATCGAATTTGATTAACCCGGTTAATATCGAATTGATTACCCTAAGATTTTAAACCTAAATAAATTATCAGTTAAAAAATAGGAATAATCATTGAATTTGGGGGGTTTTTTTAATGGTACTGGTTAATCAATTTGAGAAACCAAGTTTATCGAGTGAAAAAAAATCAGGACAATCAATTCATGTGAACGTCGAAAGGTCCTTGTCTCATTTCCTGTGCCATCAAAATGACAAATTATGAAGCATTATTGTCATGTAATTTGTCATAAATTACAAATTATTAACGACGATTTTGTTTATTCAATTAATTGTCATGCAATTCTAAAAAGTGAAATTTATAATGAAAATATATGTGATGATAAAAATAATTTGAAAGCTACTTACTTGGTAATTGAACATTATTGAACACATTTTTTAGCTTTATTTTCTTGAATGATCAAAAAATTAAATTCCAGGACAAATTTTTATTTGTCAAATTAGGACACTTTCCGTGACAAATTAATGTTTCAGTGCCACTTGTTGAACATTGACTAATTTATTTTTTAAAAATGAGGTCCTATAGGTGCGTTTACAAATCTAGGTGGTGCAACTGAGGTGCAAAATGTAGGGGGACTTCAGGAGAAATACTCATATATTGAATATTCTGAGGAATTACTCAAATGCAAAAACATACATATTATATATTATATGTATTAATTTCGTCTGTTGTAATAAACATGGGAAAAAAGTTAACCTGTCGGTTTAGTCAAAGGCTCTGTGCTTACCAGGAAATGCCTTACCTGGTTGTTGATTTGTATTGCTTTGAGCTCATTTATTTTATTTGCCATGTTTTTTTTATATATATCGATTCAAACATCGGAAAACTAGCAATTGATCATCTTAAGGTGATATAAATAAGAAGTGTGTGCAAGAATTTGTATATTGAAAAGATTAGTGTACGAAATCTACAGTTATACAAATAGCAGTTTGGTTGAACAATGCAATTGGCTTATAAGTACGCTATAAAACATGGAAACGGTAGACAGGTATACAAATCTTATGTGTTATAAAATGCAATGGTTAAGGTTTAAGTCGGAGAAAGCCTCGAAGTTATGACTCGTGCTGATCCAATTTCCCGTTCCTGCGCTCGGGGATTCGGGCACGATATCAACAATTCGTGTGCGTGCTCCTTAACTGAAAACCCCGGGGGGCCAAGTTTATATTCAAAGGTGGATATGATGGCGTGAACAAGAAAAAATACGTAAAAGGGGGCATTTTTCCAAAAGCGATGCTACGCCTGCGTAAATGATTAGGGTGTCAAGAAAAGAGTAAAAATATTGGAAAAAAAGTAGGTTTTTTTCACCCTGAATTGTGCTGTACGTGTTTAGGGTTTTGTATACTCATATTAACGGGGCATTTTCGTGATCAAGCCTCGTCCCACCCGACCTACCTAAAAAAGTGATTTTTTTTTAAAATCGAACAGTTAAGCCAAGTTAATCCATGTGTATCTTAATCTATTTGCAAATTCGGCGCATCTGTAAGAAATCGCCACTTTTGTTTTCTGTACAGTAAAAGGACCCAGAAAAATTACAGCATGGTGGCTATGGGACCGTGAGAAAACGAGTGAAATAGCTCATAGCCAAAACCGCAAGCTCCGGGATCAACTCAAATTGTGTGAATAAATAAATAAGCTTTTCTCAAGGATATTAGTGAGCAATAAATAAAAACCGAAGGTGCTGGAATCAAGAAATGCATTGTAAGCGAGATCAAAAATCCTCAAATTTACTGTAAATCGGAAGTAAAGTAAGATAAATAAAGGTATATTAAAAACACATGCATTGCATACTTGGGTAGGGTAGCAAAGACAGAGCACACATACTTGTTTATTAGGGTATGTGTTTTATTAGGTGGTAAATACTGTGTTTAGGGGGGCAGGTGCATTTTGTAAGCATTTGCACAATTATATACACTTTAAAGACAGCCCCCCCCCCGGGGGGGTTGAACAGCACTTATGGTGAACAACGACTTATAGGAAGCGTGGAAGAGTGTGAGAAGCTGTGCTAGTGCTGGAATGAATGTATGGAGCATTGGAACAATGTGGATAATGAGTGAGATGTTTTAGGCTGCTAGGTTGAAAGACAGTCATGGAGTGATAGGCATGATTCACAAATGGTGCTTTTACCTTGCCCGGGGGGGCACTACCAATAGTGAGTTACTCGTCATGTTGTAAGTCGAATGACCCCCCCCTTTTGAAGGTTCAATATCCAATGACACCCCTTTTTCCCAATCTCATACCCAATGACATCGGCTTTTGCAGCATAATACCACAGTTCTCATAGTCCAGTACCCAATGACTCCATTTTTAGTCAACTTATTTTTCAACTTAAATTTTTGCTTAAATTTTTGTGAGCTGCAGAACAAGTGCAATGATCCCATAATCCCATTTATAGTATTGGTTCCCATCTACCAATGAGCCCAATTTCAACAAAAGTTGTTACTAGTACCAAATGACCCCCTTTTTTTTCAAAAGACATCCAGTACCAATCCGGGGGGGTCCCGATCGCCCACTTTAAAGATTCGGTTTTATATCCCCGTAACTTTTCAGTGAGTGACTCCGGGTTACCTTAGTAATAGAAAAACAGTTATTGTATCGTAATTGGGGTGAAACATGAGGGCCAATGCCCGATAATGACGTGGACGGTTGGCGTCCCAAGCACAGTTGTCTACCGCTTCATTATTCAACAAGCTACGAAGATACCTGCATGAACAACTGAGAAATTGGCCAATACATTTGTCACCTCAAGACTGACAACTGGCAAATGGATTTGCAGGCTTCCTCCCAAGGATCTTGCACGACAGAACAAACAAAGTATGCCTTTCTATGGGGGACGATTACCATAACATGCAAGTTCAAAAACATAGTTTTTGTTTTTCTTTTAACCTGTGGTCAACATAAACCTTCGAAGCGTTTCGGCAGGAGTTCTACACAACCTATCAGGTGAAAATGAGAGAAATTCGTACCCTCAAAAAAAATCTCCCTCCTGTAACTTAAAGCCATGTCATTTTTTTTCAAATTCAAAGGCACAATGGTCTCTAAATTGCTAGTGTTTAGATCATATAAACAACTTATTTACAATCTTTGTGACAAAAACAGACACCAAAAGCATTTCAAAGCGGTCTTGAAGTTGCCATTTACGATTGTTATGCGACCCTAAAAAAAGGCGGATTCCGACTTTTATTAGTAAACCATCCATAAAAATCGCACTGCTTGAAAAACGACCCGTGTTAAGCTTAGCTACTTCCAGGTGGTCTTTACTAAAAAATTCCAAATACAACAGTGCACAAAAATGGACTATGAACATAAGGCGCGATGTGGGTCATTTTGGAAAAAATCGCTGATCTGATGTGGCTTTAAGTGCAACTGTTATGTTATGCCAGATGAAAAAAGCTTCTACAATTTGTATAATTAATTTAAAAAAGATTTCATCATCCCCTTTGAGTGTAAATTAGTGAGATTTTGGCGGTATGTAGAAACTTGGCGATCAATAAGTCACGCTCTCTTATTATTCACAACATGCCATGAACAACATTGTTTCGGGAATGTATATCAATAGTTAATGGTTCACAACAAAGAAAGGATTAATCTTATAAATGACAATGGCCATGCAAAATGTTGATCTCATCCACGCCCTTAAAAGTCGTAGTTGATTCCCTGGCTAAATATACAAATTCTCAGCGTGAATATAACTAAAATCGTCAAAAGCTTTTAAAAGGAGGTGGTAGACATCAAAAGAGGTTCTATACAGATAGAGAGGCAAAACGTTACGTCATCTTTAGGAATTCATCGTCTCGCATGTTGTGCCGACCACAAGAAAAACATAGAGTACCCAACAATAGAAGAATGGATGCGTTCATTCATCGTTGTGTGGCCATGGGAGGAAAAATTTAACCACCAATAGCACCCAAACATCAACAAACTGATATTTTGCGGATGTTGTATTCGAATTGGAACATATGTGTGTATAAAGCACCCAAATAATAATTTTCCGTGCAATATTCAAAATGTCAGCGCCCCACGAATGGTTTTGAATAACAGAATCACACTATAATTAGTTTATGAGCCGAGCACATTTTTGGTATCCTGAAGGGGTACAAACTACATAGTCAGGTGGAAGTCAAGCACACAGCCTGAAGGATGAAATGGAGTCATACTTTTCTATTGATAGATTTTAATTTCATTAGGACCTAAGCCAATAATTTTGGAGGGTGTGCAAAATTGTTAAGTGGCCATTTTTTGAAAATCCAATATGGCTGCTACCGCCATGTGCCAGAATCGCTAAAAATCCCTTAAGTCTTTCCGTAGAGATAAATATCTCTCGGTACTCGGTGTTTTAAGCTCACGAGAACGCGGTTGGTAATGTCATATTTATCATTACACATTGCCAGCAAAAATCCAATATGGGCTCCTCAAAAGTCAAATATGCTCTCGGAATCATTAAAGAATCTTGAACCCCAACTCCTCCATTATACTATTACGCTACTTGAAATACATACTGGAACACCTAAAAAAAACGTATTTGGCGGTGGTCAAATCTGTTACAATTGATCACACTCTGCAAGTGTTACTTTAACACCCCTCTAGAAGGGTACCGACAATTTCGCACCCATTTAATCTGCACCCACTTTTCAGCAGCCTTGACGGAATTAAAGGTACAATATCAGTTCAGTTTATGTGTCAAGCGTCTGAATTCAACTGGGAGCACATAAAGTGGGTGCGCAATTGTGGCTACCACCCCGCTATAATGCATTTCCAACGCATCGTGACAAACGTCAAGTGTTCTGCACATTTTGCAATTAAACATTGATTCCAGTGTCTTAGCATGCTTTATGATTTACTTATGAGATACATGTAATTTGATCACTAGAAACCTTACTGGCATTCTCTGTATGGACATTTTCAAATTCAAGATGGCATCCAATACAGCCGCGTTTAAAAATAGAACACCTACATTATATGTGTTTATATGTAGTTACATCCCTATTCTATTATAAGGTGTAATAGGTGTGGGGATAGAGTATTTGACGCATTTTTACCTTCTACTGGAATTTTATTTTGCTTTAACATCAAAATGTTAGATGGTGGGCCTTGGCTCCCTTTTACTTCTTTAAAACCTATAAATTACGTTACATCTGTATTGTATTTAGTTAAAACAAACACCCAAAATGGGAGTATTAAAGTTTTAAATTAAGTTAAGATGTATGTCTTGAGCATTAATAACATAACTCGTATCTGGATATTGTTTTTGACAACATGCTTAAAATTCACAATGACGGCCATATATTTTAAATTATGACAATTGCGTAGGTTTAAAGATCTTAAAAGGAGTCATATTGACTGTCAATCTTGACGGTAATCTGTTCACGA
This sequence comes from Ophioderma brevispina, assembly GCA_023653785.1. NCBI lineage: Eukaryota > Metazoa > Echinodermata > Ophiuroidea > Amphilepidida > Ophiodermatidae > Ophioderma > Ophioderma brevispina. Next base: position 14,070 of record JAMKCH010018875.1, read on the forward strand.
CACTTGAAATGTGCTGATAGATTCCTACTGGGTATAGAGCCAGAATTATGCCTCTTTACAAATACTTTGATTCCGTATGGGTCCCAATTCAATGATTTCACATCATATTGGGTTTGATAGGTGGGTCCATATATTTGATGGTTAATGTTGTGATCAAATCACGTCAATAAAACCCGCCAAAAGTTCCTCGTACTTTCAACTGGATCTATTGCATAAATATGACTGTGGCCATTGAATGAATTTGAGAGTGATAGCGTCCATATTGGATTTCTATAAAATGCACTGTCACAATTCAATTTTGCACACCCTCCAGAAATTATTAGCCTAGGTCATCATTGACAAAAATCGATCATAAAAAGGCCTGTACTCCATTTCCACCCTGTGCCCACACTTCCTCCTGACTACACGTTTTATGCAGCATCATATACCACGGCACACAAAAATGCATGATAGCTTTATGGACTGTAGCTCTAGCCAGGTATGGGTGGGGTACAGCTGTTTGACCCCAACCAATTGTCTCTTTTATTTTTGAGCAATTTTAAACAGATTTCGAACATTTTGACAACTGATATAGTAGGCAATGCAAATAGCTATTATCTCCGCAAAAATCAACAAATTCCCTTGGGGGAATTCTGCCATATAGGCCTACAAAGGTCATGATTGTATGTTTAGCGCCTCTTCTGCAACATTCTTCATAGAAAGACTTGGAAAACTAGATTTTTAGAAACATTGCCCGCAATGGAAATTTCGTAAAAATTTACAAGATGTAGTTTATGGACTAAATAATCCAAAAAACTGTGGTCGCCGGCGATAATTTTTTGTTTTATTCTGGTTTTGTCATAATACATGAATACTTTCAACCGGTCAACCAGTTTACACAGTGGGACATTTTAAATTAACTTCAATCAGTTGAATGTATACCAATTTATTGGTCTGTCATAAGGATCCAAAACGGTATCGGTTTGTAACTAACTACAACCTAAAGTTTTGGAGATATACTTACAACAGCAAAAATCAATTAAAACAAAAGGTCATTTTTTCAGTTGACAGGGTCCAAATTTCAAAGTTGCCTATTGGATAAAATATGTGCATAATTATTGTGGAGCTCATAGGAATTAAAATAAGGAATAGTTTTGACTGTCGAAAATGCTTAGTTTACCAAATGTAGGGCAACAAAGGTCTACGTCCATTGTATTCAATGGGCCTTGACCTTGATTCCTCCCTATTTCGGTAAGTAAGCATTTAAAACACCTCAAACAATTCCTTTTTTATCATATGAGATCCATCAATCATTTGCACCACTTTTAACAAATTGGAGCAACTTTAAAAATTCCGAAAACTCCGAAACTTTGGGTTGTAGATCGTACAAACTATACCTTTTTGGAATTCTTATGGTTGGACAAATGACGTGGAACACTTTTCAACATGACCGGATCATTTTAAAATTTTGACCCCTGTGTAATCCTTGATTGTCCCCTACCTGGTTATAGCTACCCTTAACAGAAATGTATCATGGCACCGCGCGCGCGGCATAGAGGATAGTGTACTGGGCAGAATAATAAGTATCGTTTTGGCCCCTTTCGGGATACCAATTTGGCTAAAATTTCCCGATGGCTTAAGGACTAATTCTGCTTATCATAGCTATACATGTTTTTCCTATCTTGCGTTTATTTCATTTATTTTTTATTCGCTTATGTCATGCTTACACACCATTGTTTAATGAATCCTCTTTGTTAGGATTATTCGCTCAAAGCCCCATAATTTCTCTTAACTTGACTCTGTCATCCAATGTTTCATATCTTTAAAAAATCGAGCTTTTTAAATAATAACAATAATAATCATCGTCTTAATAATAATAAATGTATTTATATGGCGCTTACATACAGAGAACACAGTGCCTTACAACAAATATTTAAATTACGAAATTATTGTACAGCATGACATACAGCTTAATAATCGAAAACTAACAAATCCAAAGTTAATAACAATTTAAGCATCAGGAAATAAGGAGCCGCTTAAAGACACAGGTGGAAGGTGCCTCTCTAATGTTAACGGGAAGCTTAATCCAGAGCCTAGGCCTAGGACCAATGACGTTGAATGACCTGTCTCCAAATCTATACGCTTGGTACGAGGTATAACAAGCCTCGTATAGCCTTCGTCTTGTTGTACCATCAGAATTACTGTCCAACACATACAAATTTAGACCATCAGTAAGGTATGACGGAGCCTGTCCGTGAAGAGACTTATACACATAAAGAAAAAAATGGTCTTTTCTTGATTCATCTGCAGCATGTCATTTGACATCCAGGCGTTTATGTCAGATATACAGCTTGAAAGTTTTCGAAGAGCATGCTCACAATCACCTGGAGAAAAGCTGAGTATCATCAACATACGAGTGAAAGTTAACATCATGATTACTCATAATGACCGACTGGATGAGTATACATTATGAAACATTACGGGCCTACAATGGAGCCTGGGGAACAGAGTAGTTGAAAATATGCTGGTTGGATATTTCATTATTAACCATCACTCGGGTACTACGGTCAGTGAGATATGATCTAAACCAGGTAGAAGTAGTGTCTGTGATACCAAAGCTAGTTTCAAGCCTTTTAATCAATATATCATGGTCAATGATATCAAAACCCAGCACTCAAGTCAAGCAATACGAGTAAAACAGCCTTATTAGCACCTAAGGCTTGAAGGATGTAATTTCTTAAGGGCTGTCTCAATGGAACGGTATTTCCTTACGTGAAGCGATCTTCTCAATCAATTTGGCCATGAATTTGATATTGGCAATTAGCCTATAGCTCTAAGTACACCATGATCTAAAGATATCTTCTTAAATACAGGGAAAATGATAGAATGTTTCAAAGTGGAGGAAATATGCCTGTTAAAATAGAACTGTTTACTATCCTGGGATGATGATAGGCAATAAACATTTCAAGTTGGTTTAATGAGCCAAGAAGGAATAGTGTCCATAGTGCAAGCCTTGTTGGACATTTGGCCAATTATTCAGCAACTTCAGAGTCAGAGAGTGCTTTAAAACCTGGCATATATCATTTGCAATCCCTATCTGCCTGAAGCGATTCGCCACTGACAGTCTCTGGACCTAATCTTTTCACCCTTATCAACCAAGGGAGTCAGGATATCTTTAGAGTTCGCGCTGTGCAAAGCGCTTGTAGATCAATTCAAAATGACCTTTAGTGTTATGAACATGTCTTAGTACTACCACAAAGATATTTGTCATGTAAAAAAGTCACATTAGCATAGACAATGAGTTTACTGAGTTTGTCTTTCTGAACAATAAGTGAATTGTATTCTTCATGATCAGAACGTGATTTGCACCATCAACGCTCAAGACGCCTCCGAACCCGCCTCTCCTTGTGGTTCTCAATCATCTCACTATTATACCAAGGAAGGGATTTCTGGATTGTAGCTTTCTTAGTGCAATAGGGCAAAGTTTCGTCCAGAACAGAAGTTGCAATGGTCCTCATAATAATACTGTTGCTCATAAAGTTGGAATATTTTTTTCAGACCCAAAAAAGGGTACAACCAAAGCCAGAGTTCGCTTGATTTCCTCGGGTATCGTCAGAGTACGGTCCGTAAATCTCAGACAAAAGCACATCGAGAGGTGGGTCATTTGAGGTCACGAAAATCTTCAGGACGACCACGATTGATACCAGACGAAATGATCGCCGACTGCTTAATTAATCTGTGCCGTAGACATGGTAAGGAGGCCCGAAAAATGCCAACGAGCCGTCTTCGTCGTTTGTGGAGACGACAAAACTAAGGCATCAATGTGTTTCCCTCCAAACTGTAAATCGGAGATTGCTTTAACATGTTACCGAGCAAGATGATTGACGACATTGTCCACGCCCAACCGTTCACCTAAGAGTTCACCGAATTCGCTGGGCTAGGGAGCACAGAAGATACAGCTCGGAAATGGCGAAATGGGTTTATTGCGAGAGCCGCTACACCGTGACCATCAAGATGAACGACAGGGTTCGTCGATTACGTGGTGAGAACCTCCGAGATGACTCATGAATCGACTCAGGTGGTGGCGCCTCAGTGATGGTATGGGCCGTATTCTATGAGGAAAAAACATCAATGTGGTGCCAGATGGAAACATGAACTCCGTCGTGTACATGGACATTCTGGAATACTAGGGCACGCTCACGTATCAAATCATGGCGAGTTTCATGCGCTGTATATCGAGTTTACCCCGCCTAGATGTCGAGTTTACAGCGCTGCCTATCCAGTTTGAACTCTATGTGCCGAGTTTCATAATCATGTCCAGAATAAATCATGTCCAGAATAAATCATGCCGAGTTTTAAAAAATACTGGACTGATTTTGTTTTCAAGGGTGCAAAACTGGACATGATTTTTTTCTCAACATGAGCAAACTCGACATGATTTTTTTCTCAACATGAGCAAACTCGACATGATTTTTTTCTCAACATGAGAAAAACTCGGCAGATTTTTTACACATCACCAAAAATCTATGTCGAGTTTTCTCATATTGAGAAAAAAATCATGTCGAGGATTTTTCAAACTGACATGATGTATGTCAAACTCACCATATAGAGAGCAAAACTCGATGTATAGAGGGCAAACTGGACATATAGCGCTGTAAACTCGACATATAACGCTGCACACTCGACATATGGCGAGGAAAACTCGATACACGGCGCGTGAAACTCGACATGCGCGGGAAAACTCGCCATGATTTGATACGTGGAGCGTAAAACTGGACATGATTATGTCACACTCACCATATAGAGAGCAAAACTCGATGTATAGAGGGCAAACTGGACATATAGCGCTGTAAACTCGACATATAACGCTGCACACTCGACATATGGCGAGGAAAACTCGATACACGGCGCGTGAAACTCGACATGCGCGGGAAAACTCGCCATGATTTGATACGTGGAGCGTGCCATAGAAAACCACTGTCTGCCACATGCAAGAAGGATGTGTGTAAACAATTTTCGGCTGCAAGACGACAATGTCACGCCGCACAGGGCCGCTGTGGTGTGACAATTTCTTGATGCAGAGGGGTGGAGCAGATACTATGTCCTGCTTGATCCCTTGATTTGAACCCTATCGAGCATGCCTGGATGCCTTAGGCCGAGCCATCAATTACGGGGACAATCTTCCTCAAACACTACAGGAGTTAGCTCAGCCTCTGACCGATGAGTGGTACGCTCTGCCCATTGACATCATAAACAACCTTGTGGACAGTATGCCGCGACGTCTTGACGCACTGGTTCATGCCAGGGGTGGCCATACTCGATGTTAGTGACTGATTGACATTTAAAACACGACTATTGAACATTCCGATGCATGAAATCACCCAAAAATGTGTTATATGTAAAAATGACTGATGTGAAAAACTTATAACAAAATCCTTAAATCTGCTGTTCAAATACCCCCATTTCCTTTCAGGCTAATCAGTTAATTCAAGTAGTGTGGCGATATACACCCTAGATATCATAAATAACTCACACGGGGTGGTCAGCTGGTCTTTAAAACGACCTACAAATTACAAATATGTGATCTTAAATAAATAAAACCTTAAAAGAGCAAAATTGGGTAGCAAATCGAGCGCCAAGCTGTAGAAAAAGCACTCAAGAGATCCCGTAATGGGGCCGCGACGTGAACGGTTTTGCAGTAGGGAAAACAAAAGTGAAGAAACATTCAAAGAGATTGTGATGGAAATAAACAACCAAAACAATCCATAGACCCCAAGACACCATATTCAGAACCGGTGTGAAAGCAGATATAGTCCGGCGGGAGCCACAGTCCGGGACTCCATAGACGATAACGGAATAAAGCGTGAAAACTAATGTTGCGTGAAGAGTCAACTGAATCGATTGCCCTATTGTTCACCATTGTTCCCGGACTATGAGTACGCCGGACAATAATTACTTCTACACAGGTACTTCGAAAAATAATCAGTACAGTACAGTTATTGTGTTCTCACCCATTTTTACTATCGTAGTGTAACCACATACAGTCATGAACAATAGGAAAGGTACCGGGAAAAGTATAACAGAGATATTCAGGCAAGTAGCATAAGAATACGTTTATTAGTTTCTTGAACTTAACGTAGTTACTAAGGTTCCTGGAGCAGGGCACATCTATAGCACTTTACTTGAAATTCGGATGTCCAACGTATGTCTTACATGCTTGCTGATTCAACGCGAACCTATGGGTACACGATCAGGTATCTGCGAAAAATTCAAGAAAATAATACATCTAAAAACTTTCTTGAAATCTGGGTGTTTTGTGGCATAAATAAACGGATTAATACACGAATTAAACATTAATACAATGGCTGCGTACATCACAAAGTCATGACCATTAGGAGTGACTAGTAAAACACAGTACGGTGTTAAGCAAATCAAATAGGCGCAAACCACGTAGAATAAATTTTTTGTAACGTCTATCTGTCGTCTGCGTATGCGTTTCTGAACTCCGGTTTCCCGCGCTTTTTCAATACTCCCCGATACAGACGGAGGAGAATCATCAGGAACGATGTTCCTTGTGTGACTTCGAATGTGTCGTAAAATTAGGATATAACTTACAATTATCACCAAAAGTTGTATTGGATAAAATGTGATGGAGACCAGCGTCGAATAAAGGTCCGAATTAGGGTTGGATGTTAACCACGAACATGTGTAATATCTGTTATCAAATCCAAGCTCTCCAATAGGAGAAACTACTGGAATCGTAGCGACAGTAAATGGTATGCCCCATGCAAATGTTAGCATCCCGGCGATCTTCTTTCGGGTGTAAAGCCATCTGAAAGTAGAAGTTGATCTTGTAATTAAAATCAATCTATTGAAAGCAATACAGGCTAAAGTAGTTGAGCTGCAACCCAAGCAGCAAATAAGCATGAATGCACCAAATACGCAGAGTTTGTCTGGTAGTGGCCATCCCTCTACGGAGAGTACACCGATTACAAGCCAGGGAAGATTCAAAGCAGTTAGCAAGTCAGCCGCGCTCAGATTTACCACGAAAGCGTTAGTAGTTGTCCTCAATTTTCTCGAAAGGATCACAGATAGGATGACCAAGCTGTTTCCGAAAAATGCAATGATAGAAATGATGGCGAGAAGAGCGGCAGTTAGTTGCCTTTCCGCGTATGTCTCATAAATTATGATATCTGTAGGGGATGGATAACTCGAAGGAACATCACTCACTATGCCGCTTCTATTCAAGAACGCCATTTTCAATCTGTCCTCCAAAAACGAATTCTGATTTCAGAAAACAAATACCTTTCAAAACGAATAACATTATACCGAAAAACCCCAAGAGACATCGATTTTCTAGGAGTTCATTTTTTCCCGCTTAATTCACATAATTATAAGCAACAGACAAAGGCGCGAAAATACTGAAAACAGTTACTGATAGCCACAGATTCTCCCGGGCGATGTGAACCTATTATTACAAGAATACTTCTTGAAAGGAATGGCTCAATATGGCCTTAGTTTTTCATTAGCCAATCCATTGAGTTATATTGGAACGCTGATATTTATCAAGTGTGCCGAGACCATTCAATTACTTCGAAATATATTGCCCTTGAAACCCGTGTCTGTAGAACGTCACGTTCACTTGGGCAAGTATACAAACACAAAATAAGTTAATGTTTAAATTAGTCCATTATCCACATGCCGTATGTAATATAAATTGAATACTAATGTATGTGATTGTGTGTTTATTCCTCGTAGAAGAAACCCCTGGGAAAACCTTTCAACAAAATATTGCAAATTGATAACTTTATCCATGACGTCGTCGTTGTTGTTTCGTTATTGCTTTAAAGGTTCATTTCGTGACACATGTCCTGGAAAATAAACACCTACATAGGCGTAGAAGCTCGTAGACTCAGTTCCTCTTGATGTGTCAGGATTTGTTGATCAGTCCTCTACTCTGCAACCTTCCATGTTAGTACCTCGCCGCCCACCTATGTCTTCAAAACGGCTGCTCAAACATACTTATTTACTTATAACCTGACCCATCTGACACACTTTTTTTTCTGACACACCTATGAATTCGGAAACCCCTCACGTAATAAAGCACAGGTTTATTCCGTTAAGGTTTCCGAATTCATAAGTGTGTAAGAAAAAAGTGCGTCAGATGGGTCAGGTTACGGAAACTACCCTTATTTCCTGATGTTTAATATTATCTAATCTTTGCTCTATTTAGTTTTATCCGGGGAGTTTTATGCTTTGTAAAGCCCCTCCACTGTTCACTATGATTATAATGAACGTATTGCGTGACTTACACCCATGTTGTTATCGAAGATCAATCATGATGAGCGTCAATCATCGATCAGATTGGAGAGGTTAAAGGCTCCAAAACAAGTTGAGGCAAATCTTCTTATGTTCACAGCTCTTGCTATACAATCTTAAATGCTTTCACAGGTTCAGGTGCAAAGTATCATATAAGGATGAGATTTTCTGTTGACAATGAAATGGATATAGTTTTGCCACAATAGTGTCTTGTCTTTACATTTATGGAGGGAAAATTCCGCTACTGACTAAGAAGTAATTGACTGATAGTTGTTCGTATAATTCTGAAATGATTGTTCCATTGAAGCTGATTAATAACAGTGATTTTGATATTAATGATGTATCTTAGTTGCAAGAGTAGCACCAATGTCATGTGATGTTGTGATACCAATTTTGCTAATGAATTTATCATGTAATAATATCCATCTGTATGAAAATACTCTAATGGGCCATTATTATGTTGTAAATAATGAAGGAGGGGTTTACTAGGCCATGCCAAATATATGCAATTCGGACTCTCCTTCAAAAGAAAACACGGTCAAAGGACTTACCATTTTGACAAAATCTTACTTGAATGCTGGACAAAACGTCTAGTAAGATCGCTTTTCGGCGAATATGAAGATGTGATTACGGAAGAACAATTTAGGACGTCACAAAATTGATTTGGTTACTTCAATAAAATACCGAAATGTTGTATGAATCGGACATCTCCAAAACTTACAGAAATCCTCAGTGAAAAGGTAAGCGAATTGTTGGAAGATGAAGTGATTGAATCCTCTGTATCCAGTTTTGCCTCTCCTACTCTTTTGGTAAGGAAAAGGTCGTCTGATAATTCAAAGCAGTTAGAGCAGGAGCAGAATTTCATACGGCTTTATTTAAGGAATTCGTTCATCCCCACTACAGAAAGGATTAACACCATTGGTAGTTTACCCTCTGGATCACCGCTGGGTAGTTAGTACTCTCAAATTGTGGTGTCACCTTTTCAATAGGGGCCAGTTTAAGATTACACAGGGGTCAAAAATTTAAAATGTCCCAATCATGTTGAAAAGTATGCCATATTGTCCGTCTAGTCATAAGGATTCCAAAAAATGTATAGTTTGTACCACTTACAACCATTGGTTTTGGAGTTATAGGGTAAAAATGACTAAAACGGTAAAACAGATCAATCTCAATCACTAGACAAAGGGTTGTTTTGTTGATTATATTTGGAAAAACCTTTGAGCAAAAAAAAGGCAAATATGAGACGTCTTTCATTAAGAGATGCTTTCGAGCACCTAAGACAAGCAGGTTTGAAAGTCCATTGTAATGTAAATTTGTTTGCAAGGAATTCTAAGTCATGTTGTCTGATGTCATGCTGTAAAACCTAATACTGCCGACGTGGAAAAGATACAGAAATTACCACGACCAAGAAATGTCACTTTGCTCAGAGACATGAGGTAAAAAGATTTCCCGCGCAAACCCCTCTCATGAGTTACATTTTTTTTTCGTCAAAATAAAGTGAAAAAGTTCTTGAATTTCATTGATCGAAAATTACATCTTGCTTATGAGTATCTTATCAGCCTCTTGGAAACATGAGATATTTGGCATTTGCAATGATGTGAAATTCGATCCATGAACGTGAAATTTCAATCTTCAGGAATTAGCTTTGTTAAAGTTTGCATTCATACCCAAACAGTATTACGATACTTTATTCGGCTGAGATGTTTGAACACTTAAAGTGAAGCTAGGTGATCCTAGGGTTAAAATCACCCGGAAATTGATACTGACAACCCTCGTAGCCAGGGATCACATTGGCGGACATACACGTCCTCACATTCCGTTTGCCACTACAGCTGGCTCGTATGTGACCTGTATAGATTGTCATGATTTGCCCCATGGCCAGATATTTTCCATATTTCGAAATCTAGATTTTTCGGACATAGCACAATGTCTGATATTCCGGATTGCAAAAATGTTGGAAAATATCGTTCTTCACATATTATATGTATGACTAGGCGGTCCCCTGGTTTCGCGATCACCTGGCTTGAATGACCCTTGGGGTTTGTGGTTCCTTGGACCTTGAATGACCCCTGATGACCTTGTCGTGACTTTTAAAATTTTCGGCATCAACAATCAACCCCACCCTCCAAGATCCAAGTCTATACACCGACGTTTACCCCATTTGACCTCCTTTGACCTTGAATGATCCTTGATGACCTTGTCGTGACTTTTAAAATTTTCGGCATCAACAATCAACCCCACCCTCCAAGATCCAAGTCTATACACCGACGTTTACCCCATTTGACCTCCTTTGACCTTGAATGACCCCTGATGACCTTGTCGTGACTTTTAAAATTTTCGGCATCAACAATCAACCCCACCCTCCAAGTTCCATACACCAATGTGTACCCCATTTGACCTTTTGACCTTGAATGGCCTCTGAGGACCTTTGATCCACAACCAATACAAACTCGGTCTTCGGAAGGTCAAAGGGCACCCACCCACAAGTGTCAGGAACGTTATATCTGGACGCTATATTTGGAAAAAACACGAATTATGTACGATCTAATGATTTTATACAGAAAATGAAAATATTCCGTGTTATTTCTCATGATAATTTTTGAAAGCTTTCGACTTGGTGTCTCATACCCTTTATCTTGAAAATCTTAGAATCCACTTTAATTTTGGACCGTCTATCAGGCAGTGGAATTAGTTTTTTTATAATCAATCCTCGTTCCCTCTGTAATTAGTAAACGGATTTCTCTCGGAAGCATTTAGGTTGAGCGAGGTTGTAGACAGGTGATGGGCTCAGTCCCTATTTATTTTTCTATGTGCGGAAGTCCTTTCAACTCTTATACCTCCCTCCGATCCGCAGCATTGTCAATTTTCGCGGTGCGGTCCCTGTTCCCCTGACTCTTTCCGTTCTTATCAGGTCTACGCGCCCTCGGTCATAGTCTGACCGCTTCGGAATCGCGTTTTTTCTTGGGTTTTGTTGTACTCTTGTTCCTTTCTACTATGCTTCAATGACTGAGGCTTTATACATTTTGGATATATTCGCCAAAATGATGGTTTACGAGTAAATATTGATAAACCAATGCTGTTGGGGTTGGTTTCACAAAACTGACAAATCAACAGAAATTTGCAAATGGGAGGCGCCATTATCATGAAGTCATTTAAGCTCTTGTATCCACTTCACATCTTCACTAAATAAAATGATATCCATTAATTATTTAATGTATGCAATCAATCATAATATTACCACCACTGGTCTAGACGTAGCCTCACGTTCTCGTTAGAGTAACAGTTTGTAAATCTCTAATATTGCGAAACTTATTCCTTATTTTAACTCTCCCTAACCCATCTAACGAAGTTATGAAGAATTAATCAAATAGTTTAACAAATTATATGGAAAGGCATCGACAAGGTTACAAGAAATCAGATGATCCAAAACTATGACCAGAGTGGGGTGAGAATGGTTGATGTGCAGTCTTATGTGCATGCTTTGAAATTAGCATGGATTCGAAGAATTTTAAATAATGCAGGATCCGAATGGGTATATCTATTTCAACCACCAACTTTGATAGTCTCCTTAATCTTGAGGGAGGATCTGTCAAAATTTTTATTTTATGAACCCAGTTTAACCAAATCTTTTTGAAAGACGTTTTTTCGGCTGGTTTGAATTTACCAATTGTCACTCCCTATAAACACTCAGAACTTAGAAGACGCTCACTTTGTTATAATGATAATACGGGTTTGTAAACAAGTCTGTATTATAAACTTGGGTCCGCAATGGTGTTGACTTGGTTATGACTTAGGATGAAAGAGTCAATTTCTATCATTGGAGAGTTTCAAAATCAGATAAATGTCCGTACCAGCTTTGGTTGAATATAGAGGGTTTATTTCGCAATCAGAAATCATTTTCCAAGTACTTAATAATCTGAGAGACATTGTGTATCCCCCAATACCATTCCATTTTGCGTCCTAATAAACAAGAACAAAGGGTTCAAGGCAATATAGATATCTTGATCTCAAAGAAATGTTATTCGTAAATTTGTTAACAAATGGAAAAGAACTAATATTTTTTATGAACTATCAAGATGGAACAATATCTTTGTAACACCTTTTATATGTACAATTTACACAAAGCTAAGAAGGTTCCAATTCCGAATAACCCATAGAATTCTAGGCACAAATTCTTTTCTATTTAAAATTCGCAAGAAAGATAACAATCTGTGCACATTCTGCCTAGATTCAGAGGAAACTCTGTTGCATATGTTTTGCAACTGCCGAATAACTAATGAATTTTGGGAAAGAGTAAAAAATGGATAAGAGAAAAAATACATGTTAATATTACATGGGACAACAGTGATTTACTTTTTGTTAATGATGATCGGGCAATGAATTTGATTTTGTTATTGAGTAGATTTCATATATATATAATGAAAATGCTAGAAAGGCACCCTTCGCTTCAAGCACTAATAATTGAAATTAAAAATTATTATGAAGTAGACAAATATACAGCTCTATGTAATAATAAAATGGGGCAAATTTTATAAACGATGGGGAATATTTAATGGACTTTGGTAGAAGAAAATATTTGTAGTATTATACCGTTGAAAATATGATATTTATGTACTATACTATATTTGTATGTTTTATAGGTAAAGAATGAAAAATAAAGTTTGTTTCCCTCTGTGGAAAAAAAAAGTTTCAGGAACGTGTGGCCCTCGGTCTCCAAGAAAATAGACGCGGTCCATTTGACCTTTTTGACCTTGAATGACCCGATGACCTTTGATCCACTAACCAATACAAAACTCGGTCTTCGAAAGGTCAAGGGGCACCCATCCACCAAGTTTCAGGAACATGCGACCCTCGGACGCGGTCAGACAGACAGACACACTGACAGACCACCGGTATTATTATATAGATTAGAAAATATATTTTGGGGCTGGGATGTTTGAACAATTCATCCAATATTTTTGGCATGCCTGTTTTAATACTTGTTTTCACCGACTTCCTTTTTAAAAATGACATTATCTATTGATGTTAGGTCCGAAAGGTGTCCTTTGCTTTGCTAGCGGATAGCGTCAGAACTGTATATCTACATATAAGATTTATATTTATTTATCCTTGTTTACCGGGAGAGAATAAAGTAAAATTAAAATGTCAAAACAACTATAAAGCAAAGGACACCTTTCGGACTTAACACCTTTAGATAATATCTATCGCTCCTCTACCAACCCTGGCTTGATAGTTTAGTTGGCAAGAGCGTCGTGCTAGTAATACGAAGGTCGACGGTTCGAACCTGGCCAAGCGCACATGTGGTTTTCAACACTATCGTGCGCTGGCCATCTCTAGGGAAAGATTAATAAATATACACCCTTGTCTACCTGGGGAACTAAGTAGTTAAAATTTCAATCTGATTCTTAGTGAATAGGTAGTAGGTAGTTTCACAAATACGTTGCAGTTTACAACCACGTATGCAGTAAACGATCGTTTACGTTCAAAATGAAATCCAGCCCTTTAAATCATTTGCATAGGAATGTTGAATTGACTGTTTCGTAATATATAGATGTAATATCACGTCCATACAAAATTGCGAGTTAGGTTCCACCGGGACATTTCACTTAGCGGGTTGCAATAAATATCCAAGATATGTGTTTGCAGTGATTGCATCATTCACTTACGAAAGGTTTTTGTTTACTTGTATCTCGATAAGCATGCCCAATTGTCATGAAGCAAAGAAGTTAAAAGGTGACGAGTTGCTTATTTTCTTTGCTGAAACACAACCAAATTCGTCGTTGTCATCATCATGCATCGTCTTCAAAATTATTATTACAATAATTATCATTGTTATTGTTATATTGTTACAATTACTAGAGGGCTTGCATATTCTGTAGGTTACATATCTTTACTAGAGCTACGACTACTGAATTGTGTTAAAGACTTTAAAATAACAAGTCACGCTTTGAACAGACTTAGAGGTCACCTATTGAATTGATTGAATGGAGATTACTACGGGAACGAGCCCCTTTCGTCATGTTCGTAGGAGGAAAGTAGAAACGCATCGTCATCATCATCATCATCATCATCATCGTCGTCGTCGTCGTCGTCATCGTCATCATCATCATCATCATCATCATCTTCATCATCATCATCGTAGTTGTCAAGAATATTCATTTGAAAACATGTATAGACTCAGTTCAATTCGGTAAAGTTATCATGTTTCTGCAACAAGTCGCTGTTTGTACAGTTTCAAGTAATACTTCATGCTATCATCAGCTGCTTGAATGACGTCACTCGGTAGTTCTGATCGCAATGGCATATCTCCAGGTGCTCCGAAGCCTGGACGTCTCTCACCACCCACAGAACTTTTATGGTATCCTGTTGATTGGAAAGTATAAATCACCTCTTTTGCCGACATCCAGTTGTCAAAGAGCGCGTCCCCTTTCCAATGTACGATGTCGTCAGTAAAAGGAACATCAATCTTTTGACAATACAATTTCAGCATTCCTGTTGGGTTGGCCAGAATATCATCCGCGTCCATGATTACGGGAATCTCATGATTGTTGCTCGACAAAAAGTCCACAAGATCACACAATTCCTTGAAGAAGAATCCTGCAGGAATAATATCCGGAGTCAAGTTCTGAAGTGGACCTTCTCGGACACGCTTTGAGCGGGACATTTTCGGGTCCTGATGAGCTCGCTTCAGCGACGCAAATACCTTTAGCGGGTGTCGTATAAGAAATGTATGGCGATATCCGTTTGGAAGCATCTCATAGTGCCCGTCAATGGCTTCTACCATATCCTTCACAAAAATTAGCTGTTTTTCCGGATATGGCATCTCAAGGTGCTGCTTAACCCAATCGTAAGATGTTCCCTCTCCGTTGGTGAGAGAGTAGAAGTGCTTTGGTGCCAAACTGATATCAGATTTGCGACTCATGATTGCCATGAAACTTTGTTCTGGCTCGGCGTCGTCGTTGAGCTTTTTGACCATCTCATATGGTTCAAACCACACGAATGCTTGCTCTGCGTTTGACATGGCCCTCAGACAAGCCGTGGATAACGCTCTTGGGACACTCCACAAAATCACGCGTTGTTGTTTCAGCTGAGTAGGCGTGGCGGCAATTGTCGACGCCATCTGAAATTGTAAGAAAAAATTATAATTTCAAAAAAGGTTTGAATTTTGTTTACATAGAGTAGTAAGTTAAAGCGGCACTGGTACATTTTCACAATATATGAAATATCTTCAGTTTGCTCGCAAATAATAGTGTAGGCCATCTAGGTAATTTGTAGTCTAACTTTTAAGTTTGCCGTAACTTTACGTCGTCCGGAGTCATTTTATTATCAAATCATTCTGTTTACCCAGAAGGGCGCTGATTTGGTCTTAATCATTTCAGGATGAGGGCTAATATATATAAAAGCTTTACAACCATGCAAAAATATCAATTTTGAAAAATCTTGGGGGGAACAATATTTAGTCAGAGAGAACATTCATGTGACCATACAGTTAAGTATATACACAATTTTTTGGCTGAAAATGATAGATTAAGGTGTGTAGAATAAGAATCTGCCGGGTGCCACTTGGGCATCCGTGGGCGTTTTGAGAAATCCAAGATGGCGTCGCCATAAATGATAATTATCTATTCAACCCTATATTATCAAACTATGGAGTTACTAGATATACTATAGGATCCAATGAACAAGTGTATGGCACTTGTAACATTAAGTCATACTTCAAATTCAAAATGGAAGCCAAATCCAATCATTTTAAAATATGCCCTATAACAGCAAATACCTGCGATAAAAAATAGACATGAAGTAACTTAGGTTATGTTTTTTATACCCAACTAAATGTATTTCTGATACTATCAAATTGTAACATGACATCATCACTGGCAGCCACAAACGTGAACATCTTTTAAAAAAGTATTACATTATTACAGCCTTCAATCGAAATCAATGTGTCAATATCATTAGAATGTCTATTTGATCCTACCAATGTACAACACATTTCAATTTGTTTTAAATGCGCCAAAATCGAAATAAACTAATATGGTGCAAAGTTTCAAAATACATGGAATTTCCTTTTTTCACATATATTGCACGCAATTTATATTGTGACACATTTTTTTTATTAATCGGTATTACCTGGTTTCACTTGGTTATGATCATAGGTCATTTCTAATTGTTTCATGACACAATAATTTCTATCTGTATTTTGTTCCTAATGGAATTTGAAGTAGTGCAAATACAAAGACGACATACAGTTTATTTTATTTTATTTAAAATTGCAATTGAATATGCACAAAATTACAGGTAAAATGATTAAACCATTGTAAAAACATTAATAGGCAAACACGAATGTAGATATGGCCTCCGTTTTGGTGCATCATATGGATTTTGTTCATAATAATTGCCCGAGTTTGTTAGAGTGTCACTGAGTCAATGGTTCATTCCATCAAGAGAGATCTATTCAATTTTATCTACTTAAATAGATAGACACTACACAATTATATACTAATTGTCGCCTTACTCTAAAAATACGACAGATCACGTTACGAGAAAGGGGATAAACGTCAACGAGATGGAACTCCTCTCCTATACCAACTACTTTCCTCGTTTCTTCAGACGCAGCTTCATTGGCGTTGGACTAACTGCCTATTTAAAACTCAAATGTTAGTAATTCGGGTATTATTAATTCAACCCAGTATCACTCTTCAGAGCATCTAATTAGATGTACCATAACTGCCAGTTACCGAACGAAATTATAGTCCACGTTGTTTTGTGGCTTACGGACAGAACATCGTGGACTTTGTCCTTAATAAGGCGACTTCATGATTATGGACTTCATACGTTCGAGCAGGCATTTCGAATGTACATGCACTGATGCAACTTGGTATACTAAGTCCAGGAGATTGTGTCAACGGCGTGCGCTCCTGGACCTCTCTTACGGAATAATCTGCCCAATGTGATGTCAGACTAAAGTTGTCTTCCCTTCCCCACTCAAAAATGGAAGAGTCTATTTTTCGATGAATCTCAACAGGGAATCGAACCCGAACACTGTAATACACAGCGAGCTCTTATCCAACTGGCGGAGGGCAGTTCGGGCGGAACGGAAGATATTCAGACTCGTTTTTGACTTTCAAACCATTGCAAAACAAAAGAATTTCATTCCAAGTTAATACAGGATGACCCAATAAGACCTTTACCAAAATGAAAGTGATATTTTTCCACTGTTATTAAATTTGATATCTGTGGATTTTATTTTAATCATAAGAATGGGTAATTGAGCTCTTGCCTGAAAAAAATTGTTCATTTGGTTAGTGCTTGTCAAGATATGGTCCACTGCACATAAGTCAACAAACAGACTTGTCCACGGAGCATCGTTTTCTTAGGCATGGAAATCCCAATCCCAAATCGGCAGATCTGTCTACCACCCCCCCCCCCGACACAGACAGAAATTGTGTAAGCTACTCCTATTTTTAGATATTGTGATATCTAGCTGTGAAGCCAAATGTTAAATCTTTAAAACCACTCCAGGGTGGTCTTGAGATTTTTTTATCCATAAGATCGTTGAGTTTGCTTAATTATTTCAGGAGGGCTAATGTAGCCCTTAATTCCTGAATGCCATCATTTTGCCACTTTCAAAAATCACGTGGCAGACCCTGCCGTGTGTTTTTTACGGGAAATTGTGCTCCTAAATCTAACCCACAAATTATACCGCTACCTCCCTTGTTTTGGCGGTGTTCGTCAGGTTGGCAGTCATTTGCTCTAGGGACAAGTATTATAAAACTTTAAAGCATGCAAAATACCAATTTCCTCCAAAAGCACTCTAAAAAGAAAAGAATTCATAGACGCACCTCCAGAACAGAACACATGGCATTCGGATAGACTGAGTTTATACTAACCTCATCGATATGCTGCCAAGGGAAGAGAACGGTTAATTAGAGAATGCCCTTTTTAGACACAACCAAATGGGCCTTATGCACAAATGATCTGAATGTCTATATAATAACAAATTTATTTGATTTTTGGATGAATAAAATGATTGGTTCAAGGAATTTGGGAGGACGTCCAAAAAAAATTACATGCTGATCAAAATTAACACACAGATATTTCTTAAGGGGGTCTACGTTTTCAAATGAAAACAAATGAGTCTACTAGCAAATAGAGATTTAATCATGATAGGAAAGTGTAACCTTTCAGCTTTCATTGGCGTTGTTGTTGAGAGTAAATAGCCACATTCCGTTTAAGATTTATGCTAATTTAAGCAAGTAAGTCTCGCCCGTTGATGCATCTTGTTATCAGACGTTATTAGTCTGTATATTGGAATTGGTCGACTTTTGAAAATCCAAAAGGTGCTGGACAGAAGGACAGTAAGTGTGAACTTATTGGGGGTAGGTACTGCCTTGTGAATTGTGAGGAAAAAATTGAAACTTCTGTCAACCGTTTTGGATAGAGGGGAGAGTGTTTAGAGCTATCAATTGGATATGATATGTGGTGAAGTCTTCTCCAGGGGCCGAAGCGTGTTTTGTTTTTTTGTGAAGGAAAAAAGGTGGATTTTGGATGAATTCCTGAGGCAAGTTATTTCAAAGAAATGAAAAGGTACATCATAGGATTGCCAAGTGGCAATTCCGTGTTCCTAAATGGGGAGTATCATATTAAGGAAATGTATAAGAGTATGCTCGGAGAGAGGTGGGGTGAATAAAATGCTAAAAAAATATTGGAAATCTGAAAGGCATATGGCGTTGATTTTTTACAGAGAACAGTTTTAGCTGTGTATAAAGAAGGCTATAAGTTGTTGTTGTTGTATCGGACCCGAATGTTCCCTTTTTTGCAAGATGGTTTTGACTTGTGGAATGAAGAATGTACATAAGAATCAAGGTATTCAATCCAATATTCCACAATGCATTGTGTCAAATTATCTTAACTAATGCTGGTAAATTACTGTTAACATCGCGGCATCTATATATTGCAGTATAATACTCAAATCTATTGTGGTATGGGATATGGTGAAATTGATAAAGGATATAATCTCATATTGCTGGCCTCTTTAATCAAAATCCAATATCCCATAATACATGTGACAAATATCCGAAACGTGTGGTATTTATTAGCAGAATCGTTGACAGATATGTGTTATGTCAAAACCTCATCTAGTCCATATTGTGTTATGGGATATGTGTATTGGTGAAGGATATGCCTGACATACATGCATCATAATCCTTATAATTGGCATTGGCCACTTAAAGCGTCCAGGGCCTCTGCTATATGGCCTACGGTTTTATTGTCCTAATTGACAATGTTTCCTTTGCTAATAGATAAAAAAATAATTGTAATTTTGCTTTGGGATGACAGATGTAGTTCTAATCCAAAAAAAGGTTGTTAAATTAGAAAAAATCAGCCCAATTTGAGATCTATTAAACAGACATACTAGTCAAATAGTGTATTTTTTAGGTATTTAAAAACCGTGTTCATGGAGATTAGAAATGAAGGCCGGGCGTTATAAGAATGATAAAATAGAAAGAATATATCAGAGAATGAGATATGGCAAGGGGGGTTGTGAGGGTGGGGGCACTCAACTTGATCAGGCGGTACGGAATATGTGTGGCCGACTTTTGTTAGCAGCGTTCAGTCTGTATATTAATTGAGGGTCCAAAAATGTGTCGGCAGAAGTCAGTAATTGTGTACGTATTGGGGGGTCGGTCCTTGCCTTTCGCCTGTTGAGTGGAAAGGGACTTCTGTAATGGTTTTTTTTGATAGAGGAGCGTTGTTGGTAGCTATGAATTGGATATGTTATGTGCTGAGTCTTCTCACGTCGAAAGGCTTTGTTTTGATTTTGTTTTTTGGGGGAAAAAGGTGAACTTGACGAATTGTGAGGCCAGGTGTTTTCAAGAATTGAGCGTTTGTTTTCGTTAATTTCCGAACATCGCCATGTAGAATGGTCGTACTAGGGTTAAAACTGACGGGCTTCCGACGGTTGTGAGGTGTCTTGGTAGATCGAAATGAAGAAAGCTTGGGACTTTTGAGCAGCTAGTAAAGGGCCCTGGTATAGTTTTGCAAAGGGGCCCTGTGGTCGTAGTCATACAGGGAACCCCTAAGGTTGGGTGACAAAGTTTACTAATGTAGAGACAGGTAACGTCTAATAAGGTTCCGTACGGAACCAACACCAACCCCCCGCAAACCGCGAAAAGCCGAGAACCGCGAAATTCTAGTTACACTTGATAAACTTACGTTTCGCGCAATATCTCAATGGTAAAATCGGTATTTAGGAAAAGGGACCGACGAACGTCACTTAAAAACAAGGTCGTATCAACATGAAATTTGGCACATAATATCACGCATCCAAGGGCTATGCAACCCCCGAAGCCGACTTTGTTAATTTGGGCTTCAAATTGTGATTGGTGGCATAAAGTTTTCCTAAATGGTCAACTCCTGGTTGCCATGGCAACCATATTAAATCCGGCTTCATTGGTTTTCTGTCGCTTATCCCCCATGCACTTTTACCCAAGTTTTGGTGTAAATGCAATTTACCGTTAATAAGAGTTACGTTTGTTCCCGTTTTATCCAATCAGAGGCCCTGTTCCGTTACCCTGCAACAAGCTCAAAATATTCCCATTTTAACAAAAACTTTTAACATGGGCTACATATGATATACAACATGCATAATAATGTATTGTAAGTCAAGAAAATTGCAGCGAAGTCGGGGTAAACCCGGAGACCCTTCCCCCCCCCCTTAAGACTTTCACTATGTTGGTCTGAAAATTAAGGACGCGTTTCAAGTTCCACAATATCAATCCACGTGAATCTTCTTCGGTAAATATGCTTGCTTTTTAGGAGCAGTCCTGATGATACCTTTGTCCAGCAGTCCATACTAGCAGGTTCTATAGTCACTTGGCGGACAAAGTTATCAAAAGTCCGGGAAGGTTCACCAGGAATTATTCTGTCTGTCAAAATGTTCACTTTTACGACACAAATTGGAATTCTATTTTGATTCCCCTCTCTTTTGGCTTCAAACACTGCAATTTTAATGCGCTCATGTGTGTCAACAGATACTATTCTGGTACTGTATAGATCTACCAACTTTGCCAGATCAAGATCAAAACTACTGGCAAGTCTAGCTAGTAAGCTCAGCTATATTTATACTTAGAGCTAGTTTTTCCGTTTTTAAAGCGACGACACTGCACATTTGCAAAACTATGACATTCTTCAATTTTGCTCGCAAAAGGATCTATGCCATGCGAGAATAGAGATATTATGTTTACACATAAACACATGCCCCAAAACTATCGGGGCATTTATAGAGGCTGAGAACCATCCATGTATTTTTTAGGCTAACTTTAAGTTGCTGTAAATTTAATATAACAATGAATTTGTTAATCTTACTATATCATAGGACTCTGTCCTCATTATTAAAACACCAAAGGTCACAGACCAGGTCAAACGGGTGCATGCCGTTTGACATCACTTCCGAACGTGTGTTTTCTTGTCTGTTGAATAATGTTTTGCCGACAATACCCCGGGGTGGCCGAACTTTTCCCTCCACTCGAACTGCCGAAATACCCGGCATTCGGCAGGGGATCGAAGGAAAGTGGAAAATAACGTGCGTTTATGTGTAGAGCCCGTGTTTACCGTTTTCGCGTGATTTTATCTGGCAAATTCTACAATGAAACTCATTTTAAAAATCAGGAGTTGGCATTTTAGGAACAAGCAGGATTATCGTAAAGACGTGAATACGATTTTGTAAAGCAAAGCACCCACATAGACCCCATGAAGACCCCTGCTAACTTCGTTTAGCAATTGTAGCTCAATTCGAAGCAATGAATACGCCATTGATACTACATATGCTCCCCTGTCCCATCATCATCGATTGCGCAGCAGCGATCGCAAGTTTCCTCCTGTCACTTCTGTTTTGGGCAAAGTTGGAGATAGCCTTTGTTGCAACAGTCTGTTTGGTCCCCAAGACTTTTGGATGTAAGAGATATGGATGTTCTCTGTCGGCCTTGCTTCCTCTTGCCATGTGTTGTGTGTAGAAAGCCTACACCTGTCTCAAAAAAATGGTACATCAAACCGATTTTTTTCAATATTATCTCTCAACATAAGTAGTGCTTTTGTATATCAACATCAAGAGAAAAAACCAGGTTTCCAGATTTTTTTGTTCATCTCCTTGCTTATGTCAATCGAGAGATAACTTCCTTACTCCGCACAAAAAGATCGAGTTTGTGCCACTTTTCTGGTTGAGGGTGCAAACGTGTACAATTATGAAACATAAGTTTGCACACTTGACAGATAATGCAATTCTGTAAAAGTGATTAACTTCATAAGAACTCTAAAGATACGAAAACATTACGTCCAATGGTGGAATTTATGATCGTATTCTGGCTTTAAGAGATAAAGGAATAACATTCGACTAGTCGTTGTTTGCCAGACAGAACCATGAGTGAACAGCCGGCGTTACATCAACCTGAGAGAGTTTTCTCTGGTCTTGAAGTTTCAGAACACAAATTCCTACCACCACTTTGATACTTTTGGGGCCTTCCAAATTCCTAATTTTATTGACTTCACATTAGAAAAATGCCAAGATATTGCAATATTTTAAAACCATTTCTTTGGTTTGGAGTTTTTAATTTGTTGGCAATTACATTCCTTCTGGCATGCTTTAACAGATACCAATCTGTGTAAATAAATAAAGCTCCAATTTCATGACGTTCATAAATATGTTATGTTTTTATTGAAAAGAAGATTTTACACTTGAACGGATTATTTTGACTATTAAAAACTGTTCGATAAAACTAGACTCCGTTGTTACTAAATTTTAACTGTGTTTTGTTTCTTTTGGTCAGTTGTAATCTTTTGTGAGCTCCAAGCAGCTGCATAGCTGGGCTTACAACTCTGCCCATGC
Organism: Ophioderma brevispina; assembly: GCA_023653785.1. Classification (NCBI taxonomy): domain Eukaryota; kingdom Metazoa; phylum Echinodermata; class Ophiuroidea; order Amphilepidida; family Ophiodermatidae; genus Ophioderma; species Ophioderma brevispina. The sequence goes on from JAMKCH010018875.1 coordinate 37,252, forward strand.
CTAAAAGTGGCACAAAATCGATTTTGGTATATCGCACTAAATGTTTATATCTCTGGATTGAACAAAAGCAAATAGATGAAACAAACAACCATTGAAATAGCCTGTCTTGTTCTTCAATATTATGTCATACGAATGACTATTTTTAAATTTCAATTTAACCAAAACCAATTTTTTTTCTATTTATACCATTTTTTTTGAGACAGGCTGTTAACCTAACTAGGCTCATCCCTCTGGCATCCTTAGAATATGGACAAGAAAAGTAAGCTGTCTCAGTCTTACTCGTTTCTATCAGAGGCTCCGTCACCTGTTCAGCATAGATTTTGGCATTTGGGACACGATCAATGCGCTTGAATGTTCAGCATGATTCTGTAGCAACCTGTTGCGAAAGAATTGACCTTATCTCCCAATTGTTTGTCAGCACCCCAGTTTCGCAGCCAGACAAAATACTGTCTCGCATGTTGTGTTGAAGAGGCGTACTTTCCTTTCGATTGGTATACTTTACTTCTCCATATGCTCTCCAACTTCCCAAAATGCTGCCCAGCCAAGGGCTTTTCGTCTGTTTAAAAGGTCTTTGTTAGGTTCCCTTGGCGGTTGCAACACGGGTGAGGTTAGGGTTGGGGGTATATAGGGCCTATAGGAACTAGGGTTAAGATTCTGGTTAGAATTAGGTTAGGGTTTGTTATTAGGGTCGGCGGATTAGACCTATTGATTTTCTTACTTCACAAATAAAGGGTTTATGGACCTCTAGATGTGAAGGGTGGTGGGCTGTGTGGTTGGTCAGTGGTTTGGGGGGTTGGTGGGGGGGCAATGGTAAATTAGTTATTCAGGAAAAAACCCACCCCTATCTGAGCAGCAGTAAATCAGCTGGATGTGCCCGAAGGGTGTGTGTGGGATGGCCGCCGGGAGGCAGATGGGATGGGGTTCGAATGCATAGGGCCGATAACTTTACATTGGGGGGTTATGCATGTGCCCAAACCATCTCTCAAGTCTGCGGGCCCCGCACCTGTGTAAAGAGTGAACGCCGAACAGGGAATCAATAAAGGCTAAGGGTAGCCGTCGTAACGCCGAGTCAATGAACACCTATTTCGGGTCATCCGGTGGCCGTACAGCAAGTGACAAAAGACCGAAGTTACATTCCAACAACCGCACCTGTAATAATGATCCCTCGGTGCCGAACGACTGGGATAACCCATGTTTCGCAAGTAACCCGGCCGTTCGGCAGGTATCTGACCGCATTTTCGGCACGAATTATTGCCGAACACGGGCGTTACGGCAGATACCCCTGCCGTCCGGCAAGGTCATCTGCCGAAGACCGGGCGTTTCGCATACCCGTATTTTTTTTCGGCGCATCAATAAATATCGCCAGGTCCATTTAATTATAAAAGCGGTTCCTGTTCTGTTTACCTATAGGGCGCTGATTTGGGGACTTAATCATTTCAAGGTGAGGGCTATGTAATACATTGGTATAAATGCTTACACCAGCAAAATATCATTTTGAAAATCTTGAGGGCCACTACTTTTCAATGTGGCAGTGTCTCTTTAAGATGCATTACAGCATCTTACTTTTATCCCCTAAAAAGGTCACTATTAAACATCCATTGAAACTACTATTGTTTGCATCCTAACAACTTGCAACCATACCTGGGAATCCCAAGAGGCCCTGGCGTATTTTAGTATCTTTCTAGAATTCTCGAGCATGTACAACAAGATACTAGTATAATGTATAGTACTAGGGGATTTCCATTTTCCCTTCAATGAGAAGAAGGTACTTCTCCTCCTAGAAATCTTTTCTCTAAACATCAATCGAGAAGCTAAAATGATATTTTTATCACAATTTATATTAAGGATTTGGTTCGTTTCGAGCATATCATAACGGCCGTAGAGTTCACTACCGTTGTAAATTTTCTGGTCAATTTGTTGATAAAATCTTTTGCAGAAAAACCTATCTGGCATATCCTACATGTACCGGTACATATAAGTAGGGCCAACATTCTATGAAGTAAAATCAAATCTCCGCTGATAAATTCCTTTAAGGTGGGTATGGTCTGAATATGATAAATTGTTCTAATCCATAAAATGAGATAATGCACTGGCTAAATTGTGTAGACCTGTAAATCTACAAAATGCTTTTTATTCGATCGCAATCGACATTCGGTTCCCGAGAGATGGCGGATCAAAGTCCGTAGTGACCGAAGTTGCCAACAAGCATCAGCTCTATATTTTAGCCGTGACAAATTTCAAGGGCTTAGATTTAGATAAATGTGAAAGATATTATGATGAACTATGAACACATTCATTTTGGCTAAGTTGAAGTAATAATACTATATTATCCTTTTCCGAATTTTAAGTATTAAAAGTCACTGGGTAGTGGGATTTTTATGTATTTTCTATTGTTTTCCCTCACCCTGCGATATTTAAGAAAATTTTTTAAAAATTGTAATTACAGACCATGGATTCATCTATTTCGATGATTCTTTCATAATAATTAGATAATTCCTCAGTTGATAACAGGAATTTAAAAAATAATTCCATATTTCACATCAAACGCGCCCTCATTTTGTCTAAAATGTTTCAGCCATAACTCGTTTCGTTAAATACGCAAACAACCAACACGAGACGAACGTAACTAAAAACGCTACCTGCTAATGACATAATTTGCACACATTTAGCATACATATAGGCCGCTTGAAACAATGACCGATTTTCAAAACAAACTGTGTTCCAAATTCCAATACCCATGAAATTAATGCGATTGGTCGATTGCCGGTTTGCCATGGCACGGTATTAAAAATTCGGCTTCTGGTTCACTCCGTATTTACCTCCTGCATCTGTCACCACCAAGTTGCGTCCCAGTAGCTGTTTTAGTCATTTAGTTACATTCGTTCTAGTGTTTAGCCAGCCAGCTTAAACGGGGTTACCATGGCAACCAGAGCAAAAATTTTTCATGTTTTAAACTTGTACATGGGGCTACAATATGATATATAATATTATATATAACAATTAATTGGGTACTGGATACTATTTAGAAAATTAAGAAAAATCATTCAAAGTTCACTGCTTCCGACCTCTATAGTCCCCCCCCCCCCCCTTAAAGGTAAGTCGTGGAACATGGATTAAGTGACCCCTTATATCAGTAACATAGAAAATAGAAACACGTCTGTATTAGCTCCAATATCGACTCCATGAGAATATCGTCCCTTAGTCATATTATGACGTGACCAAATCAACCTGTGTAATTAACCAGCGTTTCATAACGTACCTAAAATCACAAGTACCGAACACATTACAAATCCTTTTAATTTATACCTGTACTGAGAAGGCACATCCTCAATGCTCTAATGATCTAACAACAGCTAGGCCAAGCATAAAGTATTGAACACAAATAAAAGCGTGTCTATGGAAAACGTTTCTAATTTTGAACAGAACCATTCCAAATTACTATTTAATTATCTCGTGAAAAATGGGTTTCGGTAAAAATGCACTTTTTGGGCGGGGGGTAAGCCTGCGGCTACCCGCTCTAATTCGCTTGGGTTTTGACCTACTTTTCAAATACCAGTGTTGCAAAAAATATTCGTTGCCGATTATCTCATCTCAAAATCTTACCATGGTTATAGTTTATGAAATTTGTGCATTTTACGTCATATGGATATGTTACTCAATAATGGCCAGCGAAACCTGAACGTACCTTTTCCAAAAAGATATTAGTGTTAAAAGAGTAGAAATACAGCGAAGGTTCCTGAGACATGTTACAAGTGATTTGCGGTTAACAGCGCTTTAAACTCGTTATTAGTCCATTGCATGAACGGATGCTTAAACGAATTGGCACCACATGTAGTAAGTTGTGGGCGCGCGATATCATAATAATAAATAACCATTCCTTTAAACGGAAAGGGTGGATCAAGAGGACTATCCATGTCATTGGTCTGTGAAGTATTATAGACTTATTATGGTGTTATATTTGTATGCTTGACCATGAGTGCGTTGAATGAACGGATGCTAAACGTTTGGCACCACCTGTAGCAAGTCTGGGCTTTAATTTGTCATGCTTGAGTTCAACGGTTTCAGATGATATAAAATTACTCTTTCTTTAAAAGATTAATTAATCTTTGTTGAGGCATCAAGGGGACATCTGTAGAAATCACGAAATGCCCATTTAAGAATGTTTTTATTCCTTTTATGTTATGAATGAAAACGTTTTCAAAATCTTTCACTACCCAAAGGTTGGATTGATTAATTGCTTTTCTGGTAAGTGAGGGAGGCCCTCGAGGAAACATTAGTTTTAGGATTTTGATTGGATCAGCAAACCGTAACTACGAAGGTTCTTACATTTTAGGAAACCTGAATGGCTGGATTTGATTGGATCACACTTTATTTAAGTTTTGCGTTATAATGGCATGTACCCGCAAATTAAATTCTATATGACTTTGATTTTTTGGATCACAACCCTGAACCGTGATAATAAACGCTCAGGCTGTTTGTTTCTACCTGCATGTCAAACATCAGGTCCATAGGGTCAGGGGCTTCAAACCGCATGTCGGACCGACGTCTCATGTTAGTAGTACTAGTGCATGTCCCCTGTGTGTGACCTTTTACCTCGGCCACACTTTTAAAGAATGTTTATTTCCTAGTAATTACGGTGTAATGATATGTACTATGTATGAGTAACAATGTTCTAGGTTTGTACTATGAATTGAAATAGTGTAATGGCGTGGGTGAACATTTTAAAATTTTGAAAATTTAGTCTTTGTGGACAGGTACAATGTAAGAAAATAATATGAAGTCCTTGGTTGACAATGTTGCTGAAAGTGGAAGCTTTACATTTTTTAAAGGCTTTTAAAATAATTATTTAAAACAAAATGTAGCGATCACGTTGGTACGTGTGCCGAATTCTGTAACAGACTTTACTCCGACGGCATTCAAGAATCCGGATTGCTTCATCTATTTCTGCTGGTGAGTCTGCAGTGGTCAACTCTTGTGTGGATAAGTGATAGCGTTGATTGTCTCCCGAATAAAGTGTATATTTTTGTATTATTTTGAATTGGTCGCATTTTTTCCCTTGTACAAATCCGTAATGTAATAAGGGATCGAACCCCTATCCACTCTCTCTGTGTTAAAGTATTTACGTTCATGTATATCTCGGCTAAGTGTGTCAAAAAAATCCCATAAGGTCACTGCAAAACTCCCACAAATGTCGTCTTACTTAATACCCCTCCCATAACCTTTACAATGCTATTTTCCCTGACTAACGACTGTCCCTTTCCTTTTTAAAGGAATTTTTATTAACAGTTGCACAGGCCGATTGAAGACAGTCATTCAGCCCGGCATAAAGGGGGGTCTCGTGCTTTGTGAAACCTGATAATTGATGTGGAACCATGTCGTAATTCTGTGAATTCAACTCAAGAAAATGAGTACTCAAAAGAACCCCATTGATATACAATTTTTTTGTTACTCTTGTGGTTGAGACATACACCCTCACTATTTTCGATGTTGATATTTTGGGCCCGTTGTATTTGTTTTCAATGAACTTAAAGCTACTAAACTTCCTCTCCTGCTTTAACCTATATATGACCTATCTTTTAAATTAAATGATTGTTATAATTAAAACTGGGTCCCGAATCTAATTTAAGCCTAGCCGTACAGAACAGAACTTTTTCAAATTGAGCGCTTTGTGTCAATGTTATGACTTCTGGAGACTTCAGGTGAAATTGGTGAATTTTTTGATGTATAAATATTCATGAAGGATTATAGTCGATTACAGGTAATTGTGTTGTGTCAATTTTCTCTAGTGTCATGGACAATTACTTAAGACTTACATTTTTGCATTCTTGAGTTATTTGAGAGGATGCATCTTAAATGCGAAGCCTGTTATATGTGATCCATGTATTTATTTATGACAAACACTAAATAGCTAACTTATCTACCCCGGGCCCTGTGAAAAAAAACACTATTGTGGCTTGTAGTTTTGGTAAGGAATGTTTCTATATAATATTAGCACATTCTTTGCTTCAGTCAAGCAATGTCGAAGGCCTAAATAAAATTTTTGTCTCAGCTTCAATTCAATGTAGCTAAAACATGCCGGGAAATTCGTGTTTTATTAGCATTTTTCAACAACATAAATTAATTTCCAAAGCATGTGAGTAGAGCAATTCAGTCCGGTCGTTAGGAAAGTGTTTTTATTCTTTCTCTCTTTCGTTTCTCTTAAATAGGTGAAACCCCTTAATTGTTAATCACGCTGTTATTCATGAACCGTTTCATTGACATAATTCAAATCTTTTCTGGTTTGTATTGCCCAACTGCCAATAGTTTTTGATAGCCAGCTGTTTTTGGTATTTGCATTAAAAAAAATTAAAAAAAAACTTTTTTTGTAATGACACGGTTTTTGCTAGCATAAACAGTTTCCCGATTTCAACTATATACCCTATACATGGCCCCATATGTAGATTAGCTGAATAGCTCTGTAGATCAGAATTGTTATGTAAAACACCTTAACAATTAGTTCGAAAAGGATATGACATTGAAAATTTAACTACTTAGTTCTCCAGGATGAATATTTTTAATCTTTCCCTGGAGATGGCCAGCGCACACAAGTGTGAAAAAAACGTGCGCTTGGCCAGACCCGAACCGGCAACCTCTGCATTACTAGCACAGCGCTCTTACCAATATTGAGCTACAAGCCAGGCTTGGCAGAAGAGCGATAGATATCATCTATATAGGTGTTAGGTCCAAAAGGTGTCTATCGCTTTCCTAGCGGATAGCATGCATCAGAATGGTATATTTACATGTATGATTTATATTTGTTTGAATTTTTAACTATACTTAGTTCTACAGGTTCACAAAGATGAATGTTTATTAATCTTTCCTTAGAGATGGCAGCGCACGCAAGTGTTGAAAAAAACCTATGTGCGCTTGGCCGGACGTGAACAGGCAACCTCTGTATTACTAGCATTAATGTGCATTAGCATTTACTGTATATGTGTGGTGCAGAAAAATATTATGAAGGAGCTCCAAGACCATTTAAACGGCACTCGTAACAGGTTACTCATGCTAGTTTAAAACATCTCCTGGAAGCGTCTTTTTTGGCCTCTGTAATGAAGATAATTTCGAGGAGAATTTTTTTGTCTTGTTTTAAAATTTTTCCCCGCCCTGCACTCGAAAGCCTGCCCATCGTGGGTTATACACGACCCAACTCGTCAAAACTGTGTAATACTTATACCACCGGGCGTCATTGATTATATCATTCCTTAAAGTCTCATCACAGATGTTTTTGATGCAAAATATGTGAGATATTTTAATTTGTTACATATGCCAGAAATTGTATTATTTTGTAATAAATTACACTTGCAATGACCTAATTGTGATGACAAATATCATGCCAACAGCATAGATCTGGGTATAGGCATCGTATCTCTGTGGCACAGAGGAGAGAACAGTGGTTCAAGCCAAGATAGTTATGTATAAGATCTTCTTCTGTGGAGAACCATGTCTACGACAGGTGGCAAAGAGTGTATCACAGATAGCGCCGTACGCTGGATTTGGGGGAGGGGAGGGGTGAGGTCCTTTTAGAAAAATTTCTTTTTTTTGGTAAAAGTAAACCTTAGCGCCCCCAAAAATGTCTTTTTTCCTTTTGAACAGTTGATCATTAAAAAAGAGGATCTCGTGTCAAAATGTTCTTTAAACTTTTGAACCTTTTAGTTTAAAAAATCAGCAAAAAATGACCTTTGCCCTTTTGGGGAATTGGGGGGTGCGACTGCACGCGTACCGGACCAGTCGACGGATGATGATTGGAAATATCCCGAATTGAAGGATGTTACTGTCAGCTGTTGTCTTTAGGACAAACCACACCCTCAATTTTAATGGAAGTTTATTTTGCTGCATTGTCTTGATTGAAAATTGTTGTACGCAAAAGTTGCAAAGTGTAAAATTAGGACAACCACAGTTTTTAATAGGGAATTTTTGTGCCAACAAAAAAAGTTGAGATTATTTATGGTCACAAAGAGTAAAATTTGGCAGGTATAAGAGGGTCACCTTGATATTCCGAAGAGATTCAATTTTCCGAAGGTTCGCTCTTTCTATGTCGTTTTTCAAACACGTATTTTGCCTTCGCCATTTTTTAGCATTCTATTCCGAAAAGAGGATCCGCTATTTCTAATATTACACGTAAAGACAGTGATATAGAAAATAATAATAATAATAACAATCTTGATATAGCGTCTAATGCAGAGGCCTCTAGGCGCTTCACATAGAAAGGAGCAATTGTATCATTATCAATAGACAAATACAAAAAAATAGTAAAATTCTAATGTTAAAACAACACATGATATACATCAACTTATACACAATTCAAAATAACTAAGATAAATTTTAAGTAGATATTCAAACATGTACTGTGACCAACAGATAGAAGAGAAAGACATCCGGTTGCCATCCATACTAGAACAATGGGATACACCTGAATCGTAGCTGTGAGGATCTTTGTTAATATGTACAACAATAAATATTTACTGGTCAGGTGACTCAGAACGTGAGTCTTTTATTGTCCTCTGTAGTATGAAATTTGTATGCTAGCTGAGTCACTTAATGAGTCATGTGACTCAGATGTGATGAGTCAAATGACTCCGCTTAAATCCAGTTTTGAGTCTGAAGACTCATTTCATTTACCTTAATAGTCATCAGTTTTGTCCTCTGTAGCGACGCACTTGCTTGTGTAAAATGGAGTCAAAAGGACTCGAGATTTGAAACATGCGGGTCTTCTTACTCACTTGAGTTATGCCTCATTTCGTGACTGATGAGTCAAATGATGCCCGTTATCTTGCCCTCATGAGTATGTTAATGCACAGCACAATGAGATCAGATGGACCGGCACTGTCACAATGAACAACAGCTATAAAATTTTTTAACTGGAATTTGATATTTGATCAATAATGAAAATAAGACCAGAAGGTCCTTATGGCATCCGATGCATAACACCAGGAGATCTATAGTGTGCTCAGCGGCGGCCGGAAAGCTTCCCACAAATTTCACGCAGGATGTGCAATGGGTAGCGTGCAGTTAACAAAACATGCACATAAGTTCAGCCTAAAGGCCGAGAGGCAATCCCCATTACCCAAATCGTTGTTGTTGTTTGTTGTGATTGGTTTGAATGCGCTTTCACTTTCTAGGGCTATGTGCGCCAGACACAAATACGATGTTAAATTCGATTACGTAATTCTATTAATATATGTAGACAATGTAGAAAGGTGGTACTGTGTTGCTGGAAACCCCCTTGCCCCTCTAGATCGAATGATATGCGTGGGTATTTGCAGAGGCAGAACCTGCGTCTTGGTACTATCGAGAACCACGGATGACACGGATCCCTTCGTCTTTAAGTTCTAAGTTTAGTTTATTTACATCTACATCTACAGCATACATTGGTTACGCACCTGCAGTGATGGAAATGCAGGAGAGATTTTTGCTATTGTTTTTTTGCACAATACCCTTCCTTATCCCCCCTTACAACTTACCCTCCCGCTTTCATTTATTTTATTAACTACTCCTCATAGCATCAATATATAAGTTCTGTAAATTCGAAGTGTACCAAAATACTATATCACCAATCTAATATGGTAATAATACTCAGCTGGAACTCACCAAAGTGTGGCGGCCTAAGGACTGTGGACCTACTCGTGACTAATTAAAACCTACAGGATACAATGGGTTAAACTCTATATACATGAGCACTGGGCACAATTTGGAATGAATCCCAAGCGCTTCCTGATTTCTAAGTTTTTAACGCCTTACGGACATTTGGACAGGGGGCCCCCTCTCGGCGCGGGCCAGCCTACCGTTAATACATCGCAATGACATACCATAGGTAATGCATTGTTATTAAACACACAG
>JAMKCH010018876.1:0-81199 GCA_023653785.1 Ophioderma brevispina
AAGCCAAAAATTGTTAATCAAAACCGTGTATGAACTGGGAATGCAGCCGGGGAATGCAGATTCCATTCTCTATCATCAAGGAAAGTTATTTTTAAGTCAAGGTATGCAGGTCAGATTCACGTTTACTTAGGTGCACATTGGCTCAATTTTTTTTTTATTATTTCCAAATTCTTTCTTTCACTCACACAAAGAAGTTTATTTATTCCAATTAGCAACCACTTTGCCATTTATTCAAAACCAGTTTTAGTGCAATGGCTTTTAAAAGAAAAATATCTACATAGCCAACAGATTCTGCAAAACTTTCAAAACCTAATTATTAAAACAAATCCTCAATTTTTTATTATTTTTTTTTAATTCAGGTAAAATTACCTCTCAAAGGCATTTGACATTTGATATCCTTCTCAACAAATGTTATCACTATGGTGTTCTTGTAACTTATCAACCTATATTTTTCATTGTGGAGTCCCCCAAGGCTCTATTTCGTGTCCACTCTTTCCCTTTTTTAATTGATATGATTATTCATCCAATGTTTGATCTTTCTTTATATATGACAATACCAGTGCTATTGTTTCCCATCACAATCTTAATACTTTGGTTACTATTGCAGGTACGGAGATGTAAAGCATTAGTGTCATTCAATCTTGTCCTCTATGCTTCAGGAGAAGTTGTTGGAAATGGTAGAAGAAATGAAGTCAGTGCTCTTAAAACATGCAATTTGCATAAATGAACAATGGGTTTTTTTGGTACTCCTGGATGTAGAGAGGCAGGCAAAGTAAAGTGCCTTGCCCAAGGACACACCAGGTTGGATCCAACAAGGTTTGAACCTGTGCCATTCTGATCATGAGTCAACCAATGAACCACGGTGACACAAAACTGCAACCATATGGGCCTAAACTTAGGTAGAAATTGTTTAGCTGCCTGTTTCCATAACACAAATATTTGATAATGGCCATTAGGCAATGGAACTCCAGCATCCTACCTTACTTACAACACATACTGACACGGTGTTAAAGACACTAATCAGTGATTTGAAAAATATTTGAAATTTGCAGGAATAGCTTCAAGGACGGATATCTGTAGAATTCTCATAAGTTACCTTTTCCTTCCCGCGGTAGAATTGAAGAAAGGAAGAAAACGGGAGGGTTCAAAGATACCGATTCTCCTTCATTACGTGTTTGTAGTAATGTCCCTTTCCGTACGTAATGACTAAAATCTTCCGATTCTGTCCTTATTAGTTTACTTTCAGCCTTATAACTTCCAGGGTATGTTAGAATACCTTTACTTGTTACATACTTCGAATGCTGATTTTGATGATTTTTTTTTTTTCGATTGCTGATTTAATCCAATCAACTGATAGTGTCTTTAATATACGGAAGCTTAGTACACTGCTTAGCAATGGTAATTGTATTATAGTTCTCAATATTTTCATTCAGGCTTACCTACTGATGTTTACCTTGAATTAGTCAAAAGCAGGGACAAGTTGAGTTCTATTTTCAAAATGATTGATTGCAATTCAAAAGATAAATAGCAATTATCGGATGCAAACAGACAATTTGATACAGTATATTCTCACATGGCCTTCAGGCAGATACAGAGAGCAATGGATAATTGTGTGGAATTACTTGACCATCCTCCAATCCACTCATTTCATGTAATCACTGTGTTCCATATCAAATAGAATTTAAATCTATGGTTTGTTTATGTTTTCATAATCCATATTGCTGAGTTTCAGGATTGGAGTTCCATTTTGGCAAGGCATGCATCCTTTTTTATTTAAAAAATTTGACCTAAATTCATGTTAAAGGTGCTTGTTCTGATTTATGTCTATTGTGTTCTCTACTTGATATGAGAGCCTGACACTTGCACATATGCCCCATCAAGTACCGTGGGAAACAAACTTGTGGTTTTTATGGTAGAAGCAATAATGCATATTGCAGAGCCCTATTCCATACTCTGCTAATATTGATGGTTAACCATTAAAACAGATTTTTTTTTTATATCTTGAGAATGAAATGGATTTGAGGGCTCAAATTTAAGGAAGACAATGAGAAAAATACAGCCTTTCATCTGATATCAAAATCGATACTACTTCCAGGTAAATCAGGGGCCCAAAGATGATTGGAACACGCACCTTTAATAGTTAAAAACATTCCTGGCCAATAATTTCATTATTTCACCTGAGATATTTTGATCTAAGCATGCCATGATCTTATATTTTCATATTTGTTTTTATTTAAAGAAGTGTTATCTGCATTTGACCCATATCAGCCTCAAATGTTCTACAACCTGTTAAAGTCTTTGTATGTATGGAACCCTTTTGGGGAAAGGGATCAAGTTCCACATCCAGGCAAATTGTGACAATTGTAGCATGAAACAACCTACAGAACCTTTGTTTTCTTTGGACTGAATTTAATCTCATCACAAACAGCTGAATATTTGCATGGAGAGTGCATGGACACAACATTATGATACAATGACCTAATCAAATTAAGGCTTACCTGGCTAGGCTCCCCAAAGCAGGGAGAAGTTATAAACAATAAAGTGAATCTGTTGATCTGATTGTTGTTGTGGCAATGGTGTTTTTGTTGTTGTTGTTTGCATTGTTGGTGGTGGTTGTAGTAGGAATAGTAGTAGAGATCATGGTAGGGATAGTAGTGGCGCGTAAGTACTCTAGCTCCCCCAGTTTTTGTGCAATTGGACCTAGGGTGGATGTACACAACCATGCATTAATCACCATTGAGCCAATAAGTCTCCTTGGTGTATGAGACCTGGATGAAAGAAATCAATCAAGCCTATACGGAATAAAGCATAAGCCCATTATAATTGAGCATGCTAGGGAGTATCATGCATTACCAACATATTGATTTTATTGCCTAGGTCCATTTGCACACAACATGGGAGAGGTTCATACCTTCAGCAGTAGTGGCAGTTGTGGTAAGGGTAAGGATATAGTAATAGGGTAGTGGTGGTAGTGGTGGCGGCAGAGGTGGTGGTGGCGGCAGAGGTGGTGGTGGTGGCGGCATTGTTGGTATTAGTAGTGTTAGAAGTGGCATAAACTGGCATTGTTGGTAAAGATGTGGCAACTAGTGTCATACATATCACTATTTTGCAAAACAAATAGAAAAAACCATACCAGTCCAGTTTCAAATCTTGTTCAATATATCAGGACAAGATTGTATTTAACATTTTCTCTGATAGACAGTATCAACTGAACAGCATTAAATTCTTGGTGTAAACCTGGTTTATGGTCCCCTCTAGCAAGACAGCAGATGCATACGGCAAGCAATACGGTCAGTATATACTTGGCTTAGTAGCTACGAAATTGTGTGCACAATAGAAATTTTAGCACAAATGTTATGACCTTGGTGAGAAAATAGTTATCACACGATAGATTTTTGGTTAACACACCAGGTTGAAATTTGTTAATTTTAGCATGATATTGCAGGTGTTGCAACTTTCTGGATGACTGCTTGGCTACATCACCAGGTGAGTGCACTTTTTAGACGAAAACAGGAAAGTTTGGCAAAAATCTCTGGAAGAAAGAAACTGCCTCTGCACACGGTTTTCCATGATTGCTGGCGAGCCAATTATTACAATGTTAAGTAGAAAAAGTAGTTCGGAAGCTGTTGTGAGAGTATTAATTTTTGATATAATTAAAAAATCAGGTGTAAATGTGCACCCATTAAACTGGGCATGTTACTTTGAAAATAAGTGTATGGGATGTGTACTATAGCTTGAGCATAGTATTTACAGACAGTGGTTAATTTTGCCTACTGGCATCAAAGGGGCAACACAGGTGTGTCCAATAATCCAGCAAGATTTTTATCCAATCAGAAGTGCTTCCTCATGTGGAATACATTTCAATTTTCTCAAGCAATGAAGCTATGAAAGAAAATTATTGCAGTGTCTCACAATGAAGCGATGTCGAGTATATACAGCCTAGAATGACACACTTCCATACAGATAACTGTAAATCATTCACTTTTGGAATGCATAACTTTTTCATGAATTCCATGAGTGGAGAGAATTTGCCATGATGTCATGCTTGTGATTAATCTTTGCTAAAGCCCATTCCCTAAACTAATCATAAAATTGGATCTTTTTCTTTACTTTATGTAAACGGGTATTTTTATCACTGTGAACAATTTCAATCCAATATAACAAAGCATTACAAACTAGAATTTCGCGGTTCTCGGCTTTCGCGCTCGCTATATTCAAAGAATATAAGCTGTGGGCCGCCCCATGACCTTTGACCCTGGCACGTGACCTTTGATCTCATCAACATATGAGGGATCGCATGGTGCACCTATGACAAAAGTTTGGTTCCAATTGAACTTTAAGTTTTCAATTTAGATCAATTTTACATTTTAAGCCCATTTTTTAACTTGACCTCACATGACCTTTGACCTTTCAACATGACCTTTGACCTCATCAACATATGAGGGATCCCATTGTGCACCTATGACAGAAGTTTGGTTCCAATTGAAGTTAAACTTTTCAATTGAGGTCAATTTAAAAAAAACTTAACAATTTGTGACACACACATACACACACACACACACACATCCACACATCCACACATACACACGCACAACGGATTGCTAAGTGGTCCTGCCAGCTATAGCTGGCGGCCCACAAAAAAGCCAACTAGCCTTTTAAATGATGAAAAGCTTATATTTGCAAAAGAAAATACATGCCCCCTAGCCAGGAAATTACTTAAAGACACTATCAGTGATTTGAAAACTATTTGAAATTTGCAGGAATAGCTTCAAAGTGAAGGATAAGTCTGTAGCATTCTCATAAGTTACCTTTTCCAACTGAAGAATTGACAGAAAAGGGAGAAAATGGCAGTGTTCCAAGATACGAATCTCCATTCAATTACATGTTGTAGTAAGTGTCCGAATGGACAGTAATGACTAAAATTTCCGATTCTGTCCTTATTAGGTTGCTTCTGGTCTTATCATTTGCAGGGTATGTTAGGATACATGTACTTGTTACATACATGCAAAAATCTGATTTTTGATGATTTTTTTTGATTTTCTGATTTAGCAAATCACTGATAGTGTCTTTAACTCTAGCCATCACTTTTATAATAGATGTTTGCCAACATGATGAACCAGTTGATCTAAATACAATTAAACAAGGAACACGTGCTTTATGTACTCAAATTTTGAATGGTCTATATTGATGGCTTTCTCATCATTGTACCATAAAAAAGTATTTCTTTCAGGTATTTGACACATTATGTAATCCACAGCTTCTCTATGGCTTAAGTGGGCCTAACCATCTAGAAATATTGATGTTAATCACCATTAGTGGACTGTAACAGATTGATCCCCCCCAAAATGGTAGAAAAATTATTATATGTCAAAAAAATCAATGATTTTTTAATGCATCTAAGGTTAGTTTCTCAAATGGAGTCTAACTTTAAATCCAGGTTTAAATTAAGGTTAGTCCTTGCATGGGCCCATCTCTTCTCTCAACATACTATGAAAGTTTGATGTAATTATGGGTGAGAAAATCTCTAATAGATGGTCAGACTGGCCCACCCATGGGAAATTGTTACCACCTATACCATCACACATTCAGAGTATGTTGAAAGAAAAAAGGTCTACTCGTGAAGGACTAACTCAGGTTTAAATCTGGGTTTAAACATGTTTAAAGTTATGACTTCTTTTGAGAATACCAGCCTACGAGTTATAAGAAGGATAAAATGACAATTTTATCTCTTATTTTCTACAGAAAGGATCTATCAATTTAGTTACAGTGGTATGTATCATATGAGTGACGCAGTTCTAAACTCCAAGTTTGACGTATGAAGTCATACAACCAACACACGCTCTCTCTCTATTGTTTTCTGCATAAACCATAGCAAAAAAAGCACAATATTGCTTACCACAACCAAATCATACACCAACGCTTCATTAAAAAACACAAACAAATTTGATAAGACCTTGGACTTTTTGATGCTGTGGTAATAAAAATGACAATAACGGCACGAATCTGACACCATCATAGCAATATTGCAAGAGATGATTTGGAGTGAGGCAAAGGTCCACGATTTGTTTTCCGCTTGAGGAACACGTATGCGGATGTTTTTGAGTTGTCAATTGCTGTTGTATTGTATGTAGATCTACAGTTGACATTCCTATTGTTGTATAAATGACCCCCACAGGTAACCATGGTGACACAGATTGATACCAACTACAAAAGTGGGTCTATCTTTTTCTTACACTCAAGTGGGCTTATTGCAGACAAGGTCTGTCAGGAGCTGAAACAATTAAATGCTACAGAACTTCAAATATTTATGAGAATCATCCATGATTTTCAAATGAAAGCAAATGCAGAATCTATTTTGGAAAAAATGACATGATGAATTGTCATTACTGTAGATTTATAACCAATTTGGTTATTTATGAGCAAAAGAAATTATACAATGACCTCAATCTTACCAATGATATTGAATGTGGCCACAGCTACATGAATAATTAAAGGGGGCAGGACATTTTTTGGTACAATTTAACAAATTTGGTATCAACATAAAGCTTAAAATGTGCTGCTTTATTTAATGAAACAGTTTACAATTATCTCCCCATCATTTTTTATTAATTAGCATAATAATCACCCACCCAGCCATACGCTTAAAAAACGTTTCCAAAAAAGTAACAACACCGGCAACATCCCGGGTGACGTCAACCTGTTTAGTCGGTGTTGCCACTAGAGCACCAAGAAGCATGTGACAACGCGCGATGCAGAAGCACACACAGCGTATTGTGCCAAGCATTTTGAACAGTTGTTGAAAAAGAAATCCCAACATAATTTTTATTGAGAGGCAAATTAATTTGATCGGTATTCAATCTTAATAAGTACATATTCATTGTTATTTGTGCGACATTAGAACTTTATATGACTTGTATTAAGCGAGCAATCGTGAATTAATCACAGCAAGTGCGAATGTGCTGTAAACGGGAACAGGTGCACGTAATTCTCAGGCATAGAACCATAAACAGATATTTTACGCAAGTTTTGTAAGCCTTTATTGTTCATTTTGACCATTTTTTTTACATATGCTTTCATTTTCTCTCAGACTGTTTTTGCACTTAGAGGATATGTTTGTAGTTGTACATACATACGCAAAGTATTTTTTACATTTAGAGCTTTATTACCAAAGCGAAATGGATTTTTCTAACTCACCCCCTCAAAAATACGACATGGCAGCTTACGCGTGTAACCTCTGCCTGTCATGATATTCACCCCGTGCGTAGCTCACGTATTTGTGGCGTGGTCTTACCCGGTTTACGTGATAACTGGTGTTTTTCAGTCCGAAGGGGTTGTTGAATTACAATCCCAAGCTTTTCAGACCAAATCATTTATTAAAGAATCGTGGCCCATGAAATGTGTGCCGAAATATTCTTGAAATGAAAGTATTAGCACCAAACACTGCATTGGCAAATCAAGGTAAATCCCCACTCTGGGGCCATAAGCAGCGTGTCGATTGCAAGCCCGCGTGTGTGGTTAGTTATCAGGTATGTCAGCGCTTCTTCTACGAATTACAATTCCAGATTTTCAGATCACATCATTATTAACAAGAATCCTTGGCCATGAAATGAGTGCAGAAATATTCTTGAATGAAAGTATTAGCACAAAAACAACTGACATATTCAGGGTAGTGGTATAAATCACAACAAACAATGCAGGAATCCGTCGCTATGCCGACGCCAAGTTGAGCAATCCGGCGCCGGCAAAGTTATATGCTAAGAAAACCCCGAGTGTGTGTTGTGGGGGGGATATGGCCATGGCCAGCCTCACGAAAATATGCGACAACTCAAGTCTCAGATTGGCAAAATTCTACACGAAATTCTTGTGGCATTTGTTAAATTGCTCTGATTTTGTACTAAATAATTTACAAAGATTTAGATACCAATTCAAATGTTCGCGGCGTCAAGCAAAAGTCAGGTTATTTTCCTTGCATATTGCTACGTGTTTTTGCTGGAGGCTCACTCGGCCGGCCTGTACCTCGCGTTCTCCTCCCCCAAAATCTACCCCCGTCTTCATCAGAGCTCTGGTCGGGCTTCCACACTAACCAAAGCACTTCAAAACCGCCTTCATCTGCCCTCTCCTTCCACTTCCTCCCAATCCCTTTCCATTCTTTGTACCCATGTCCGCCCCACGACCACCTGGTCCCGATGTTCAATCCCGCGGTAGTCAGCTCTGCACCGCTCACGTCTGCCGTGCTGGAACCCGGAAGTGCCATGAGTGGTAACAGGATGACCGGCAGAGGGGGGCATAAGCCCTCCCCAGTATGAAGCTCTCGCCCGTTTCTGAAAGTGCTCCTTATGACCAAAGTAATATGGATCAATTTTAAAAATGTTGAAGTGCTTCTAAAAGTGTTAAATTTTTGTTTATTTTTGTGCTTATTACATGTAAGAATATAAAAATAAATTAAATCTTTAGAGTTCTAAAAGAGGTTGCCCCCTTTAAGGCGTAATGGGCGACTGAATTACCAGCAAGAACAAGAAAACTAATAAGTGATTTAGTATTAACCAGTAGGGGTAGGCGACTCGGTCTATAGAACCATTTCAATATGCGTCAGTTAAAAGACATGTTGTTGGACAATTAGAGGGAGAGGTGGCCAGGGGTCTAAGCGCTGTGTGAACCGTGGACAGGGTATAATACCTAAGCTGTCAATGGTCCTGTGCAGCATGTAACAGGGGTCTCATTGACAGGGATTGTATTTGTATTCCTGGAATGTGTCTATCTTGTTCACCAACATGGCTGCTATTGGAATATAGTATTTTGTATGTTCCCCTATCAGTGATCGCGGAGTAGAACCAGTAAGGTGGTCGGGTCTCTAGACCTATTCAAGACGATGTCAGTCAACAGACAGGATGGATGGACAAGATAATTTCGTAATAACAATACCTTATCCTAGCACAAACCAGCTCACCAAAACTCACTGTGTTAATTGGAGGAGAAATGCACTAAGTCCAGAGAAAGTGCGATTGCGTCATCAAACCAAGATTCTATGGGAACAAAATCGCTGGCCGGGCCAGGACACCGCCGCGTAGAATGCATCCCGGGTCATGGGGGCTGGGCGTGGCAGAAGGGCCTGGTTCGAATCCCACCGAATTTGTGGACTTTTCTTGTTCCCCTCTTCCCTCACTCCTCATCCTCCGGGGGAGATAGGCTAGAAGAACACCAGGGTTAGGTTTTAAGCTGTCACGAATCCATGTGAGAAATTTGAACAGGAACAGCTTTTTGACCCATGCAAATTGTTATCTTTATTTTTGAGCACTTTTAAGGCAATGGCGACACACTTTGGAAAACTGATATAAAGTAGGGGACATGCAAGAGATTACCTCTTGCAAAAATCAGAAAATATCCGCAATAGTGGCAGTGATTCCACGCCATCAGCTAGCAGTCAATACAAAATAAGATAATTTTCTCATGCATGTTCATCATAATGTATAATTTCCAAAATTGATTTCATATAGTATGAACAAGTGTGTTGAATATTTTACTTTATTATTCCCCTTCCATTAATTAAAAGATTTATTCCTTAAATCTTTCAGTGAAGTTCCTCACGTTCGATGTGAAAGGCAATCCCGTAATACTTATTGAACACATAATTTAAACGGCTTGCAGTCATCATGGGGAATTGGCTGAGTTTCTTCTTGTATTTTTGCCACCATTTTGCTCCAAAAGTGAAAGCACAAATACATCATTACCATGGAAATAGCACTGTAGCAACATCACTTTGCTGTCTGTAATTTACTTTTCTTCTCCGAAAAAATGATTTGATAGCAAAGCAAATTGCTGAGGCTGCTGAAATGGTTCGTAAACCATAACAGTCAAGGTTTTTGTTGTCAGTTGGGAATCAATTTGTATATGTTAGTGCGGAATATAAAGAAAGAAAAATACGTAAATTAAACGAGCATCCAACCCATTTCCTTTACAAAAGCTGATTACATCTTAGCATATATCTTGTTCCTTACATTTTTTTTTTAAATCCATTTGATTTTAAAACAAGAGTTTGATCACTACATTTTGCATCATTTTGATTTTGTTGGAAACATTTCTTTACAGTATACAAATGTTTATTATTGTTGTTGTATATTAAAGTTGTTGTTGTCTAAAAAGTCTTGCCAAATTTATGCAAGCAAGGGATTATGATCAGTGTTCAACACAGCTTATATCATAATCTCTATTAGTTAAAAAAATATTTCTGCATTGACCAGGTGGTCCATGAATAGTTCAACTACCTTATTTTTTTAAAATCACATTTGATTTGTACAAGAGTTTGATCACTTACATTTTGCATCCATTTGATTTTGTTGGAAACATTCTTTCGGTTATCAAATGTTGAGTATTTTGTTGGTTATTTACTAATGTGTTTGTTGTCTAAAAAGTCTGACAAAATTTATGCAAGCAAGGGATATGATCAGTGTTCAAAACAGCTTATATCATAATCTCTCCGTAGTTTAAAAAAAGATTCTGCATATTGACAGTGCTTGGTCATGAATGGTTCACTCACAAAAGACTGGTTAAAAGTATACAACATGGGGTAACATTAACAAGGATTTGTATTAAAATTGGTTTGAGTTTTAGGGCATTAACCCAAGAGTTGTTTTTTAAATTACAGGCCAACTTTGTGTTAAAATTTTTCCTAGCATGTGCAAGAGTTACACAAAAAATTTCAACAACATTGAAAATTTCCAATTCTCCGAATATCTAAAAGTATTTCAACCCACCTCAGTACATATGAACTTTTACAATTTGTTATCAAATATTTACCATGTTAGCATTGCAATTCCAGTAAAATTTCCATCCCTAAGTTAGCCTATATCGCAAAAGAAAGCATTAAGGAAGCGCCTATATAACAATGGTCAGTCTGTGGGTGTGAAATAACAATAATCCCTGATTCCAAACAAATATGCACGTGTGTTGTACCATTTGTTTCATTGAGTGAGTTTATGATACTGATATATTCACAGAGAAAATATGAAATGAAAATGAATAGGGGCAAGTGAACAGAACTGGACACATTTATAATCAATCAACCATGATGTGATTGAGTGAGAAATGGTATACAGCTGAATAAACACAATAAAAGAGAATAATCCATAAATGTTACTTGACCTTCACTTGAACATTCCCTTCAATTACCTCACTCAGCTCACCATCATTTTAACTGCTCTATTGAGTATACAGCTGTTCACAACAACAAGTTTTGCCATCTGGATTCTTATTAAGTGGGTGGGGTTTAGTAAGCCAATGGATTGGAATATCAGTGTTGGTGCATATCTAATAAGGGTTGAGTCAAAAAGCTTTTACATGGTTTGTTGAGATTTTTCTACAGCAGTGAAAAAAATACTACCAAAGGATACCGATTATCAATATAAAACTAGATCCATTTCACCTACGAGGAAATTTTGAATTTGATTTTTGAACTTTGCATTGCGAAGTTATGGTTAATTAAAGATAGGATACCATTTTTCACTCTGTCCACGGAATCACTGTTGTGGAAATTTGGCCCCAGGGACTTTGATGAGTCATACAAGTACATCATGGATTCTTTGCTTTGCTTTGAACCTTTGTGTGAAACCTCAGCAAGAAAATGTCAACTATTTCATTTATTCTGAAATCAATAAAAATCATGAAATCCTACACCCAAATTTTGAAGCAGTACTTCAATAAATTTTGAAAAAATTGTTCCCATATCATTTCACCGAACTGAATGCAAATATTTAGGCAATTCTGTGCAGCCGGTTGACCCACTTTTTTCCGCCGGCTCCTTCATACCCTGATGGGCCGGGGGTTGACTGTGGATCAATATTTGGACATACAGATATTGAACGTTCCATCGCCTTTCCCTTTGCATCTCAATCTTTTCCTCTCCCTTCCCTCTCTTTTTCTCTACTCCTTTTCTGCTTGTCCTTTTCCCGCTTTCCTGTTTTTTACCCGCAGCTTAATCTTTTTGTCTGGTAAGGCCCATATGGGAGGGGACATAGCCGCCCCTTCCCCTCCTGTCCCTGTTACGCTACTGTCCTAACTATGTTTCGAATATTATCAATATTACGTTCTACGATTAGGAAGGTTACTTTAGACAAAATCCAAAGTTATTAAGCATTTGATGACAGTAACTCAATGGCTTTTTTGTTTTTGTTTTTTTTTTTGCTGCTGTGGACGTGAAGAATTGTACAACCGTGGTCATATGGTTTTTGGCGGCTTTCCGTCAATTTCCCATATCTCCAATTATAAGCCGAAAGGTAAACTTTAGATTTCTTTACCAAGTGATAGTAGATATAATGACTATTGTTCGTTTATAAAAAAGCCATTCTCAAACTTTAAATATTTTAATATTTTTTCTGACATCGAGTGTAAATCTTTTTGACTCACCCTGTACAAGACAATTTAGATAGTGCATCACATTTCAAGTGTGAATGTGCACGTGTGTATAAGTTACACAGTGCACGCAGCTCTTACGGATTGGTTTAAACATTTTTTGATAGTGGTGGACTTTTTTGCCTTTTTAACTAATATTATTTAATAGAAACAATTTTGGTGATTAAAACTGACCAATGTAAATGAAGAATGTGAATAAAAGACAGGATTTTTTGTCTTGCCTATCGAATACCGTGTCATATGGATGGGCAGGCCAAAATTTTTTTATCGTAGTGATACGCCGGCATCCCTCCAAACTATGGGACGGCCCATCAATATAACATAACAATCATTAGATTCAAAATAACAAATCCTATCATTTTACTCAATTATTGTTTGCAAAATGCTAGCATTCCCATGGTGATGGGTGTGGCACTCCACATTCGCTCACTTGACACAGACTGTAATGTGATGCATCATTAATGTCAAAATCATCACCTTTTGGATCGGAGTAGTTCTTAAGAGGTGCACCAAAAGATTTCAAATAACAGGTGTCCACTAAAAAATGTGAAGATCTAATTTTTTCACTGGTCTAAAGCTTTATCAAAAATATCCCCAGCTGATGGATTAAGCTTGAATATTCTTTGTTACAAAAAATGCAAATTTTTAATTTCCTATAGGAGCAACTACGAATCCAGCTATGTTTTCTATTGAATATACGCACATACAAATCACCTTGTTTTCATTTTAAAGTTAATTTCTGCACACAATCAAAGGTAGGGAATCTATTGAGTGTCTAATCTAAATGAAAATCACTACTAACAGAAAATACAGATGACTGTAAATTCTCTTGTTGCACCTTTAATTTTAGTTTGTATAGGGTTCAACCGTCCAAGATTCTGTAAGTGGGACACACTCCAAGATTCTGTAAGTTAGGACCTATCTATTACATTTCCGCTGAAGACGGGAAACAAATTTGTCAATGTTGAAACAAAAATTCCAATGTTTTAGAAAATAAATTTGGGAAACTTTTATATTTAAGAAATTGGCCTGATTTTCCAACAAATAGATATACCAATTGGCAGATAAATGGGATATGCTATATCAGAAGGCTAAAAATGAGACCAATATCTACAGGGAGTTTTCGTAACCTGACCATCTGACACATCGTTTGTTTCTGACACACTTATGATTTGGAAACCTTAACGGAATAAACTGGTGCTTTAATCCGAATGGTTTCCAAATTCATAAGTGTGTCCCGAAAAATTGTGATCAGATGGTCGGTTATGGAAACTTCCCTATTTCAGCGCATCCCCTGTACAGTAGGTATTTTGTGTTGAGTCTCCTCCACTCCAGTATTTTGAACATGGGATCCTTTGTAAAACTCATACTACCTTCAGGTCCATATGTGCAATGTCCTACAAAATATACCTTTTATATTAGATAGACGTGCTTCAGAGATAAATTGATCTGCTCGGTGGAAGTTTCCGTAACCTGACCCCATCTGACACTTTTTTTGTTTTTTTTTTTTTTTTTTTTTCCAACTACTATGGAATTTGGAAACCCTTCAAGGAATAAAGCACAGGTTTATTCTGTTATGGTTTCCAATTTCATAAGTGTGTCAGAAAAAAGTATGTCAGATGGGTCAGGTTACGGAAACTCCCTGCTCAATCATGACATTGTATGCAAATATTCATGTAGATTTATGACTGAGTTTGCAAATGGACCACTGGTCTTGACACATGGTCTTTTCCAATAATAACTTACAGCAATGGGATCATCAAAGTCCGGAATATCATAGAACGTGAATGCTACCACACCACAGCCGATAACACCAAGGAACATCACTAGACACAACACCATGGAATACTTGCTCAATAAGGTTGCATACCTGGAAAAGAAAGACAAAAGGTGGCTGGTATCAGTGGCTATTTTATAATTGTCTGAAAACATAAAATTGTCTGATAAAATTAAGGTATCACATCACACGTCAAATGAGACATCACAAATCAATTGTTCAATATAACCATCAGCCAAAATTACATAGTATCTGCCCATAACACACACTATTTCCGATATTTACTCAACCTAGTTTTTACACCCACAACCCATAGCTTTCAACCAATGATAATGAATAATACCAACATGGACTGGTGAAGCAAGTTAGCTCCTGATATTAAACTCATAATAGTGCCGCACTGCCGTTATTAAACTCACAACAGTAATTGGCAGCATTACAAATTGCCCTCGGATTGCTAGACTTCATAACCCTGGTAATCATCTTTGATGCACGAGCTGTCGCTCATATTAAGGAGACTTTATTCTATTTCTTGGCCTCTCCTGGGAAGATCGACTCATTGTTGACTTCTAAGAAATGAATGTGTTCGCCAGGATATCCCCTAAGTATATAATTTAACCATGCCTTCTTCGTTGATTAATAAAATGGCATGGGTAGGTCTGATCTATTACACTAAATGGTGGTGGTGGCGTCAGGGTAAAATGTTCAGACATGTCTTATGGGCAATGCCGCAAATATCCAGGTTTTGAACTAGCCAATTTGAAACCCATACCACGCCTTTGGAGATTTAGCTAAAGTCTCTATTGGGGATTAAAGATTTCCATTGTAATAGCACTTTGTGAAATTATCTTTAAATCACTCCCCTCTGTGGAAGACTCGGGGTTAAATCTTCCACAGCAGCATGTATTCCAATGAATACCCATTTGATAACTTCATTTGAACTACCAGCCCCTTCTGAAGATTTACCCAGGTGTGTGTTCCACAGGGGGTGTTGTATTTTCAAATGGAAACCTAATGTCCCCTATATTGTGCATGTAATTATAGCCTTGCACTCTTGAAGCATGCTTGCTCAAAACAAAAAAGGAAATGTAACCGCTCAACCCCCCTTTCTCTCCCTCCTCCTCCTTCCCTCTTCGTATCATATCTTTTTACCGGAATATATATGCTTCATCAAGAAAAACTTAACAGATTCCTTTTTTAATAAGGTCACTGACCATTATTTTCAATGATTAACAGATAAAGCTATTTTACACTAAGCTATTATACAGTGACCTAGATGTATCTCTTTTTTTCGTCATTCGTTTACCTTGGAGGTGACTTTGTATAACCTCACTTACATGGAGTAGAACTACCCCATTAAATTGCAGTACCTTACACGCTACCCAGGACAAAGGTCTCTAATTCACCTCTCCCTGAATGTCAACTCATTTCAACTTCCCAGAAATTGTTCGAATTCACAGGACATGGTCTAATCAATGCATACTGATCCACTCCTCATTCCACCTCCAAGATGGTACGCATCACCTCCAAGATTGTACTCATCACCTTCCTATGACAAAGACTGGATATGATCACTTACTCATTTTTTCCAAATGTATCAGACAAGTGATATTGGTATTTATCACTTAAAGGTCATCGACAATCTCAAGATTAGTTACTTGGCAAGAGATATTTGAGATCAATAAATTTGAATTTTTCCAAGTAGCAATTCTGAATATACATAAAACAAATGAAAGTGTCCCAGACCTGTGTCAATTCAACTGAGAAGTAGCGATGTAAGTCAACATTTTGCTGTGCAAATTATTTTTGCAGCTCGTTTGGTGGGCTGCCCGTCTAATGTACATTCATACTTTTCCTTATTCTAAACATAAAGGGATCTTCTATATTCAGTGCCAGAGCTGTATGCAGGATTTATGTGTGGGGGGGGCTGGAACCTTGAAAAGTGGACCTCTTGGTGGGAAAAATGGACCTAACCCCCTAAAATGGTCCTTTTTTTAACTTTTGAACATCTGGCCACCAAAATGTGGACTTTCTTGTCAAAATTTTCGTTATATTTTGGACCTTTTGCCCCTTTTGGGTGGAATTTGGGGGGGGTATTAATGCACCCCCCTGCGTCGGGCCTGTTCATTGGCCTAATTGCAAGTACAAGGCACTCAATAACTTTTCACATATGTGTTTCCAAATGTAATGCATTGTGAATTCCGATCATAGAAAATTACAAACAGCTACCTGTTTCAGATCTAAGTAGTTCCTCTTTGATGTTGACTTATTTCTTCATATGAGATAATTATAATTTCAGTTGAAGGTACTTACATTAGGCAAAACTTGAACCTATCGTAAGATAAATTTGTTTTCCTATAATCGAAACAGTGACAAGTCATTTGTCACACCCCATACACACAAATTCAAATCGTTAAGTAGCAAAAAAATACTAATTTGCAAACACACCAATTAGATTTAGCCTACCACTTAATGACACACAAACATCATTAAGTTAACAAGTTCACCGCTGGATTACGGCACAGACTACCATGATATGCACAAGACAAGACAATGCCGGCTCTTCATCAGTGCGTTTACACTCTCGCCGGGATTATTACCTAATGACAGCTTCTGAGAACTAGCACATAACATTGTAAATTGGGTGTATATTAAATCACTGATTGTAATCAGACTAGTCATTATCACTCATATTTGCTGATATAATACACGTGAAAAGTACTTGCGTCTATCTTTCCTGCCTAATATTTTGGAATATCCTACCTGCTCACCAGTGGGCGTAATCGGGCCTGCCCCTCTTAGGGGGAAAATTTCCCAGTCTTGGGAAATGTTCCTTCTCAGGGGGTCAAAAAGCCAATTTTCCCGTCAGAGGGCGGCTCAAAAACGGCCGATTTAGCCTGATTTTTGGCAATTTTTCCCGGCCAAAAGTCGTCTGGGGGGGGCCTGCCCCCCCCCCACCCCCGCGGCCCCCTCTACCCACTGCTTGCTCAACTCATCGGGATGCAGGGCATAACAGGGGTCAGTTGTCATAGGGGCAATTTTCCCAGTTTGGGCAGATCGTCCCCGGCTGTATGCTGTGATTTTAAGGCAGAACATTTCCTGTGGTTGGTGAGGTGAACATCCGGATGAGCGCAAAAAGGAGCTGATTTAATGATTTCAACCTTTTTTTCCAGGTCAATGCTCTCTTGGGTGGCAACCTGACCCCCAGCAGCCCCGCCTGTTCCGCTACTGCTGGTAAGGATTTGTAAGCTAGTATGGGGGATTAGTGTCCAGGTTAAGTTTAGGATTATGAACTGCTAAACAATCTCCCAGGCAGCTAGTCCTAGTATTAAAAAAATTCCAAATCCTTAAAATCTGGTAAACAATACACACATCACACACACAAACAAACCAATAAATACAAACATAAACACAACACCAATAAATACACAGTATAAGAAGAGATTATAAGTGTGATATATTGGATGCGAATCTTTATAAATAAGTCCAATCTGGGATAAAAACTAACTATATATTTTGAGTGAATTCAGTTTTTGAAGTACAGCCAATATGGGCAACTGGGAGGGAAGGTATATACTGTACTGCATATGAATCTAGGAATCTAATCCTTAAAAAATTGTCATATTCCATAGCATTTTAATTAATTTTGTGTTAAATAGATTAGCTAAAATAAGATTATCAAGACACCATAGCTGAAATACCTGTGTTTTGGTAGTCTCTAATAAATCTGACATTTTATTTCAATGCCATAAAAGTCACACTAAAATGCCTACTTTCTTAGCCATATTTCAACGAAATTTTACAGTGACAACAACACCAAGATAGGACACAAAATAGGATTAAGAGCCATTAAAATAATTCTACATTTTAATATCTCTTAGTATTATTTGTTTTTTATTTTTAAAAATGCAGTATCCAATATTTGTCTAGAATCATGAGGTACAATTACTTATCCAGAGGTCGCATTTAGAACCCTACTGGGAACACTGGGAAGATTCAGTCATGTTCTACTTTTGAAATGCTCATTCTGCAATTAAGTAGAAAATGAACATCTCCTATCACGGAACCAATATTTAAGCAGATGTGATAAACAAATCTAGAAATGTTCTACCTGTAGAAACTAACAACCGTTTACAGGCCGTCTCCTTTCTCCCTAAAGGATACGCAATAAGAATCATTGGAAGAAGTTGTTATACTCGAGTGTTTCCCTCTATTATTGATCTACTTGAACACATTTCCATAAATGTCCCATCACTAGTATCACCTTGCACAGAATAACAAATTATTCATATAATGGATATATTTTAGAGTTCTTACTTTGTGTTAAGAGATTATTTTGTTTTATTTCAGAGCATAGGACTTAAAGATTTGAGTTTTTTTTTTCACTGGAGGGGAATTTATTTTTGGCCCAAAAATAAACATGTTGATTGTCACACCACATGTGGTTAGCCCCCCAAAATGTTAAACATGCTTTTACCCATGACCGTAAAAAATATTTGAAACAAGAGCATCAAGGATGCTGTGTCTAACTTCCAGTGATTATTGTGTCGAGGGAGTTTTTTTGTGGCAATGTAATTGTACTCTAATAGTCCGTGTCTCTACCTCTGTGCAGTGATGTCATAACATTTACGCCTGCAGTCAAGAAATACTGTCTTGTGGCGTTGCTTCAAGTCAGCCAGCAAATTTACACTCTTGCGGGGGCCAACCAGGCTTCGAATTACCCCGTGGCAGCCAATGCCACCGTTGCCATGAGCTTTCCCTCTTGTGCATGTAATTTTGTATCCTGCATGCACGTTTGCATGTAAATTTAAACTTTGAACTTCATATGCTTTCACTATGCAATTTTTATAAGCTTTTTTTATAGAAAGCGATTGTGCTGAAATGATAAAATTGAGCCAACTATCAATAGTCTAATATCCAAGTCTGGATATGAATAAAGGCTAGGCAGTAGCACCAATCCCATGTTTACATTGCCTGATCATGGACTTTTACATTGTTGCCAATTGTAATTTTTTGAAGTTCCATGCACTGGTGCATGTAATTCAAATTGTATTCAAGCCCTGCGGCCCAACAAACTATAATCTCCGCGCTGACGTCACTGTCACAGAGGTGAGACACTAACTTAGAAGTGGTTTTACCTCCAATCAACAAATAGCATGCATAGGTGTTAATGCCCATATATGCCTAAATCCAGCATGTAAATGTTTGCTCATTTTAACCCCACACCACCGCGCGTTCCACCCACCACCTCACCCAACCCACTGGATCCTGTGCCCTTCAATTAACCCTTCAATTAACCCCGGACTGATTTCATCTACCAGATTTGCTTTTGCAATAGGATTCGCTAGTTTGAAATGTAACCCCCACTTAAAGGGGTACTATCCAATTCTCAGCCTCGACCCCCGCCACTCAACACTCAAGTTTGAGATTTAGGTGACACCTTGTATTTTTTTAAAAACCAATCTGCAAAAATTTTGGCTCATTCCTCACTACCATTGTGATTCTACATGGGAAATATGGGCGTTTACATTTACTACTGGAAATATTTTCACCGTACATTCCGCTCACATTAAAATGTATTATATTAGATTCCAATGAAATTTTGGGAATTAAGTGATGTCTTTTCCTATGAAACACAGAAAATAATGTTGTATATTGGAGGCACCTTGAATGCTTCCTAAAAATTGGATCTACTTCATTGTTGAACCGAGAAACAGTACCCAATTTTTTAAAATAAAAATCGAGTCCTGTCATTTTTTCTCACTAAAACACATTTGTGGTGATGATACAAATGTCCATAGCATGGTTAATTGGACTCCAAATCATTTCACAGAAAGCTATTGGGGCACCCTGATACAATATCAGAGACACAGCATTTATTTCTGCACTTTTCTACATTTGAATCTCCACCTGGATTGTCGTGAGATATTGTTTCCAGCAATGCCTATAGTCAACTTAAGAAAAAAGCTATGTAACATATACGTATCGCGGGCAAGTACTCTCTCTTGTAATACTTGATTCATCGCTCTTATATATATTTGCAGTAGAAATGTTTTGTTGTTTTTCATTATTCTTTACTCACTGCAAGAACAGTGTACTTCCACTGCATTCAGATTCGCCATATGGTATGTACTCTGATTAAGGCTGACTCATATTTCCTTATGAGGGCGCACTCGATTTCTTTCAAACAATCATGCTTTTTTTGCATAAACATAATGCTTGTCCATAATCTATCACTCACTGTGTGAAATAACTAAGCTCAAATCGAAGTCCTTCATATAGAAAATCGCACCTTTGTTATAAATTCCGGATCGGAATTTTCGTTTTACACAGTTTCCCATGGCAACTGTACTTGTGGCATACGGTTTACTGCTGAAACGAAAAATCCGATTCATCTCTAACTTTGGAATATCCTTTCAGTGCATATCTTTAGCTCTAGATTACTATTTTTAATGCCTACCCAATTACTGCATGAAAACGAAAAATCCGATTCATCTCTACTTTGGAAATTAAGCATTTAGGTGACTATCCTTTATTTCTATGATTTTAATTTTTTGTTTTTTTCAAGGTTTAAAAAATTAGTTCAAAAATCTCTGAGTCGGCCTTTAAGGAAAGCCACTGCATTTGCCGTGGTAATGTCAAATTTTCTTTTTTTTTTGGGGGGGGGGGGTGATAAATTTTCAAAATTTTATGTCCAAAATCTTGCAAAATATTTCAATGCAATGCATCAGTAATGGCTATTATGTTTGGGTGTGGTATCCTGTTGGCAGAAACAAAGTGCCATGGTATAAGATGGCACAATTAGCACTGCAATATCAAACTCACTACATATTATATTTTTGCTCCCCCTCTTACAACAGAGTAATTAGGATATGGGCTGTGTTTTACCGTTTTCGACCAAGTATCAATTAATTGTATATGGCATAACCAAACAATGCCCTATAATGCCCACCTCATGTTGGTTACATTTCAAAAGATTTACTTGACATTTCATATAAAATCGGTAACTTCAGCTAAAATATATCACCCCCACCGCGATCAAAAATATTTTTTGAATGTTTTTTCTTGCCATACATGTTTATTTCATAAGTTTACGCTTAATTGTAACATTCTTTTGCTTTCAGCATCACAGCTGCTATAAAGTGACTAGATGCTTCATAATAGTCCCTGGTGCCTATCCGTAAATCGCTATTTTGCCAAATTGCTCACAAACTACACCCAGTCGCTGTTATTTCAAACTTTTGACACTGCAATGGCCCAGCTTAATCTACAATATTACTCTTAAAATGCATACAATGCGACATTTAATTCAATTTACAACTCACAGACATGAGAATCTGCAGTAAAATAAGCATTTTTTGGAGAGGTTGGAAAAGCACCACAGAAAATCCAATTCAAACTCCATTCAAAAAGCCTTCACGCCGTCAGAAATTAATAAATATGAATTGTAATTTTCAATTGCATTGTGGATGGATATTGGATGCACTGCTCAATTAAGCACGAATAATAAAATAGCCGTCATTTTTTTAGTGTATATATTAGTTGCTTTATTTAAATCTGTGTCCATTGTTTGTTTAATTCCCCTGTAATTTGATTTATTGATTTGTATTTTATAACAAGCAGGATCACTTCTAATCTATATCACAAACAGAAATAGTTGATGGCTATTTTGAATAACACAACAGATTTATTGTGACACATGGATATATAGATTAATAAAATGAATTGAAACGACAATAATCAAATGTGAATGGAGTAATTTTATGTCAAACAAAATTGCAATGTATAATTTAAAAAACAAAAAAACTATCAAATATTTTTTTCCAGAATATTTTGATGAATTGCACATGATATGGTTTGTGTTCACCTGACAGGCCCAGAGTCTATACTTTTACTCAGGCTAAATCCCTCATATATTCCTCACTGTAATTTTCCACACATACTTATAGATACTTACACACATACTATGCCATGCACACCCCACACGACACACACACACTAATACACCCACCCACACACACACCAACAATTTCTGTCTTTTAGTGGACATACCCCTATGGGGATCATGGGGTATAGGAAGCCTTATGGGCCTCAGTCCATTTTCAAACCAAATTCTGCCTTCTGTGCCCCCTCTTATTGACTTATTCTATGGTACTATCATTCACTGAGTGTTTGGTTGTGGTTGTCTCAGGCAGCCTGCAGCAAAGTGAAATCAGATTTGCGCATTGGTTTATGTCGATACAGCATCATTTAATGATCTTTATTCTTTTTAGAAGGTTAGCAACAGGATAAACACATGACAAAGTGCCCCCCCCCCCTCTTTAAAATTAAAAAATTCCGGTTTTTTAATTATTTTAAAAAAGACAACATGCAGTGCATGGTCTTTTTCGCCAACTAAAAAAACACAAGTGGCAATGGCCCTAACCTATTTACCAAATTACACGGCCCTCATGTTTTTTGGGGAAATATATAAAATGATTTCACAGAGCAGAGGCGTACAAAGGTTCACTTATCCAATAGGAGGGTTTTTTGAGGCAGATTTTTCCTGGTTGGAAGGTTGAAAATTTTTTTTTGAAGAATCCAAAGGCAACACAGGGCTGAATTAGCATGATTTATTCGCTTTTACCCCCGCATGACTGTTGGGACGGGGGGGGCACCTGCCCCTCCCCACCTCACTGCCTGTTATGCTACTGCATAGAGGTACAACCCCCCAAAATATATATATAAACAAACAAAAACCTACAAAGTGTTTCAATTACTATGTTTGACTATTAATTTATTGCGGCACTTATTTTAACTTTGTTGCGGTGCTGCATTGCATTACAGTAAATGAAGGCATACTACAAGTTATTATAGTAAAGATATTGGTAGGCTGCATCTGCAATCCAGTAAACTATGGAAGGCCCTTTAGCTTTAGGCAGTTAAATTGGAAAAGTTTTTGAGGGGAACCTATCAGGGGTGGAACACTAAACCCAGCACTAAACAAGTTTGATACAGTACACTAAGATAAATTTGTGTACTCTGTTCCAGTGATGTATATAAATCTGTCATTATGTACAGTTCAAAGAAAATATAATTTTCCAAACAAAATTAAATAATCACATCTGTCAATAATTGCTTTGACATTTGACATTACAAGAACAAAAGCATATGTAACAGTTGCGTGGAGGATGCCAGCTATATCAGCTCCTTTCGTCATCTAGTCGCTGCCCTCTAATTATACCTAATTACCAAGGTATTGCTGTAAATGTCAAAATGACACCTCTATTTACACAGCGTTATCATACTGACAAAACACTGTATGTATAAACAGTCTGTTGGGTCATCTAAAGACATACTTGGGCCATCTGGTGTGTAGTCATCTCAACAGGCCATTTGTGTTATGTAACAAACATGTAATTGTATACCTTGATTCAAGGTATGGATGACAGCCGCATCCAGGCAATACTTAACACCAGAGCAGTCTGTATTTGGGCCAGCCATATATATCGGTTAGGGCACTAAGATGATCTTTACTTCTAATTACCTATACTAACAATTGATTCATCAACATGCTACTCACGTAGCCCACATAAGCTGTGTCTTTAAAAAAAATCTAAGTTAGGTCCTTCCTGCACTGAATGGTGTGAAAGGTGGCACTTATCTTCATTTCCATTACAATACAGGGTGTCTCAGAAAGAATGTTACCCTCCAGAAATGGCACTTTTTCTTACTTAACCCCTATTCTTACCCTTGTTTTAGCTTTATATTATGAGAATATGTATTTTTTTAACATACGGTGAAAATGAGAAAGAAAATAATGAAAAAATAACCAAACAAGGATCATTTCCCTAAAAATGATGCAAACCTATTTTGTCCACTGCTAGGCAATAGCAGAGGACACCAGGCATGCAAATATCCCCTACATAAAAATGTTTAACAGACTCCTGACCAATAATACACCCAGATTTGAAGGTCTATTGCTGATTCTAGGGTTATTGTTCAGTTCTCTACGCACTGCAGCAATGTTTGCGGCTGATCGTCACATTCTTTGACGACCGCATCTCTCCTTGCACCTTGTATCTAGAATCTTGCCATGCTCCAGAAGTCTAACTCTATTCCTCTTGATTGCCATCTTACTGAGAACCCTACTTTGATTTGAGGAAAGATGTTTGCCCATTCACGTTGACTGCATCAAAACTGTTTCAATATTTTTTTGTCATGAAAATGTTCTCCTTTTTGGTTGGTAAATTGCGGTCGTGGCACCATTTTACCCAAGAGCAGTTCAGTAGAATTTACCATTGGAGGAGTCACGTCAATACCATTATTTGAAAAGCATGTGTTTACCAAATTCATATTTGCATTACAATGGGAGATGGGTGAGGGGATGTAGGTTATCATGTGACAGATTTGTGTAATGTGCGGGGGGGTCTGGAACTGACATTTAATGTCATGTTTTTGGTGCGTTTTAGGCATTACATGCGAAAAAATTGCCATTAAATTGGACGACTTACGTGTACTCAAATCCATAAGAATTCCAATACATGTTTCTTCTGCTATTGCTAGCCGTGGACAAGATAAGTTTGCATCATTTTTAGGGAAATAGTCATTATTTGGTTATTTTTTCACCGTTTTCTTTCTCATTTTCACCTTGTGTTAAAAAAAGTACATATTCTCATAATATAAAGCTAAAACAAGGATAAGTAATAATAATAATGTATTTTTAACGTGCGACATATCCACGTAAACGTGCTCAAGGCGCTGTGCAATGCGGCAGCCATGAAAGGCGCTCAGCACATCAGAGAAACCATAATACCAGAACAGATTTATGTGAAGCTTGGTTTTAGAAGCAGGAGGAAACCGGAGTCCCCGGAGAAAACCTGCGGGAATGAGTATGGATCGAGAAACCAAATTCACATAAAGCCACCGAGAACGAGCCGCTGCCGGGGATTGAACCCGAGACCTCAATGGTGAAAGGCGAGGAAAGATACGCTGCGCCAACCCATTCCAAACCCGTAAGCAAAAAGTGCCGTGTCTAGAGGGTAACATTCTTTCTGAGACACTAAGGTGTGGCGCATTTATTTCTATGTCAATGTGGATTGACAGCGAATTAACAATGCTAAGCTCCTGTACAAAGAGATAGGAAGAGTTGTTGAAAATGCAAATCGCATGGTGTAACTTAATGCTGACCAACTTTCCCAAGGATTGTGATCTGGAAGCAACTGCTGTTAGGACTTAATTTTAATCTTGTATATAGATTACATACTGAGGATTTTTAATCATCTGAACCATTTCGCCAAGTATTTGCATACATGTGCCTAATTTTATGTGCAGATTTGGTTGTCTCTACAAGAAATTATAAATTTTGTAATTCTCTCCTTAATGGAAAAAAATACAATACTGTGGCCCATGGGATACTGTGATTCAATCATTTGCTAGTATCACCAAAACACCCCATCAG
Organism: Ophioderma brevispina; assembly: GCA_023653785.1. Classification (NCBI taxonomy): domain Eukaryota; kingdom Metazoa; phylum Echinodermata; class Ophiuroidea; order Amphilepidida; family Ophiodermatidae; genus Ophioderma; species Ophioderma brevispina. Next base: position 25,623 of record JAMKCH010018876.1, read on the forward strand.
AATTAACAGAAATGTTAGAAATAAGCTCTTTTCAAAGATAAAAAGATGCTATGATACAAAATGTGCCTTTAAACCCAAATCTGGAGGATTTAAAATTTAATCCAAAAACTGATTGGTCCCTAGCCACAATAATGCAGATTCATTTTAAATATTTGGAATTTGAAATGAATGATATTTATATTGTTTTTAAATGATACAAGTCTACGAGAGCTTGTCATTTGCATTTGCTTATATGCATGCTAACTGAAAAAAAGAAGAAATATATATACTAAATGATCCACATGAACCCTTCTTTATTTTACCATTCTAATTAGCATCAGTGTCAAATGAACAATCACAGTCTTTCTCTCACAGGTGCAAGATGTTACGTCAAATTACCTAAAGGTAAAAGTTGAACCTATAAACTTTGCACACAGACTAAATGCCTTCATCTATCATTAGTCTTTTAATCCGCTCTCAGCACGACACGTCACGCACCCGAGCCCGATCTGTTTATAAATTGTATCATGGGCCTGCTGCCAAGAGCTAAAAAAAGTGATGAGCACACACATTTATTACACTACTGATGCGACATAAATGTATTCGAGCAACGAGGATCATTGCTGATAATGCAAACATAACAACAGCCTCTTGCTGCCTCTCAGCAAAGAGAGAGCACAGTTGATGCAGGATAACATATTTTTACCATACCAGGGATTCATTGGGCAGTGTACAAAAGGCCAACCTGTAAAAAAGTGACGACTTTTAATTGCAAAGTGCATATGTCAGGGCACTTCACTCATTGCCTGTTAATTACAAAGATCATTGGTTCTTCTGGTGGTGTGACCATGTTCACTTCAGTCGATTACTCTTTGGAGAGAAATCAAACACTAGATGACTGTAACTGGGCTACTAGTTAAGCACAGCATAAAAATGGACTAAGTCAAACAGGGGGCCTGTCTGCCTTTCCATGAAATGGCTTTATGCAATGGAAAACATAACTTTGAGTTAGCTGGTAATGGATCTTCCCACTGTCAAGTGATGCCAGATGGGAAATAGATCTTGTGGGCTTTATTTATTTTTTTGTTTGTTTGTTATTTTTTAGGGGTTGACCCTTTCAAACAAATTGAAAAGTATCATTAATAAAAAAAAAAAAAAAAAAAAAAAAAAAAAAAAAAAAAAAAAAAAAAGCAAAGCAAAAACAAAAAAATTTACTTGTTCACATCTTCTAAAGGCCTGACCAACCCAGATTGGTATTTGAGGATTTTTTCCCTTTAAATTTGCTGTATACATGTAAATCACCTCTTTTTTTGCAAAAAAATTAGATTTTTTTAATTTAAAAAAGTAAGCAAAACAAGTGAAAAAATATACAGAATTTGGTGAGTTTTAACAAACCTTTGAATAAAAAAAAATTGACAGGCACACACTGCATGAAAAGTCTGTCCACCCATAGAAAAAGTATTGACATGTGTTGAGTACAGTATAGACACATTGCAATGCATCATGGGATTTGTTCAAAACACTCTCTGGGTAAAAGGCAAGGATTTGTTTCCTTCAAGATTGTGCATGGAGTGATACATATCTACTCGTACATCGTTGGTGCATTGTGGGATAGGAATTTCGGTAAAAATGATTTCTGGTAGGAAACCCAGGATCCACGTATTCAAATTCTGCAAGACACTGAAGTACACCCACCTGCAAAAAGCACCACAGTCACAAGAACGGTTAACTGACAAAGACCATCTCTTGACTTGAGTACTTTTCTACTAAACTCTTCTAAATGCATTAGTGCCTGGACTTAATTCAAGAGTCACTGACTCAAGTGTATATTTGGATCAAAGTGCAACATCAAAAATGGTAACTTTTGAGATAACGCTTCTCTTGTTGTAATTAATATCATATCGCTCTGTGTGTCACTTAAGACTCCCCCATCTACAGGTCATAGAAAAAAGAGAAAATGATCTTGTTAATGATGGAAACACTTTACACTGATTTTTTTTCTAATATTACCTAATTTAAAGGGGGGTGACCCAAACTGGTTGATTTTTATTATGATGGTTTTCTATCTCATATGGATCGCAATATAACCCAAAACATCCCGATTACAAATTTTGAGTTAAATCAGTCCAGCCGTTTGAATAGTAGAAACAAGAATGTGTACTATATTGGCCCATAGGACAGTGTGTGTTTTTGTATTAATTGGGTAATTATGGTTGACCACATTTGGAGACGTTTGTGTTTATAACATTCAAAAGGACATTTTTTCTTGGGGCTTAAGTTTACTGAAGTAATTGAGAAGAAATATGAACTATATTCTAGATACCAAAATCCTCAATTATGATGGCGTGGGGGGGGTTGTCACTGGGTACCCACCTTAAAGGAGTAGGTGCAAAAGTTTGCACCTAGTTAATACCTAACAGCATTCAAGTAATCTTACAAAATTTCGGCAATGGTGCTAAAATATGATACTGTACTCTGGCAATTAAACCTCAAGCAGAGACACAAGGACATTTCCAGAAAGAAGCGCCCCATTTTTTTTTACCCTTTTTTTGCATTATTGGGAATGCTTACCAATGGATTAGATCACAGCTGAAAGGAATACGGAATTGTTTTAAAACCACCGTAGTTATGTGATAAGATCATTTTGATAAGATTTTAAAAATTTTCTGTTGTGCACGAACATGCTGAAACATCAAACACGATTGCTATGCTACGGGGGACCAATTCTGATTAGCAGGCAAGTTCAAAAACAAATTTTTGGTTTTTACTTTTTTACTGTTTGTCTAATAAACCTGCAGAACATTCTCAGGGATTTAAAACTGATCAAGTGCAATTAAAGCATTCTAATAGAAGTATCCCTAACGAAATTTCAAGAGAGAAGCGCCCCCTTTTTTGTACCATTTTTTTTGCATATTGGAATGCTTACCCAAATGTATTAGATCACCCACCCAACGTGAATAATGGAAATACACCGTCGTTATGTGATAAGATCATTTTGATAATGTTTTAAAATTTTCTGTTGTGCACGGACTGAAAGCCCCCCCCCAAAACACGATTTGCTACGGGGACAATTCTGATAGCAGGCAAGTTCAAAACATAATGTTTTGGTTTTCTTTTTTACTTGTTGTTCTAATAAACCTTCAGAACATTCTCAGGAGATTCTAAAACTGATCAAGTGCCAATTAAAAGCATTCTACTAGAAGTATCCCTAAAAATTTTCAAGAAAGAAGCGGCACCCCACCCCCATTTTTTTTTACCATTTTTTTTGCTATTGGGAATGCTTACCACTTATTAAATCACACCGAAAGTGAATAATAATGGAAATCACTTGTCAGTTATGTGATAAGATCATTTTGATAATGATTAAAATTTTTGTTGTGCACGATGAAAATCAAAACACGATTTGCTACGGGGACAATTCTCGATAGCAGGCCAAGTTCAAAAAAATCTTGTTGGTTTCCTTTTTACTGTTTGTCTAATAAAACCTTCAAAAACATTCTTCAGGAGATTCTAAAACTGCTAAAGTGCAAATTGCACCTTAAAAAAAGATTGTCCCCTGTCCCTTAAAAAAACCTAAGATTGAGACCTAAGAAGTATACGTATACCCAACATTTAAAAGGAATGAGGAGGATTTTTAGGAAGAAGCGCCCCCAATTTTTCTGAAACCCCGGTTTTTTACATATATGGAATGCTTAACAATGTCTTAGATCACACCCCGAGTGAATAGACCGGATACGCCGTTTTGTGAATAAGATGATGATTTAAGTAGTTTCCGTTGCACGACAGAAAGTCAAAGCAGGGTTTTCAATGGGGAACGATTACGATAGCAGGTACGTTCAAAACAAGGTTGCGGGTTGTCTTTTGCACCTGTTTGTTAATAAAATTCGAAACGTTCTCGGTAGGTGGTCTACAGCAGATCCAGAGAAAATTTGTATCTAAAAAAAAAAATCTCCTCGTCACCCTTTAATTAAAGCATTCTACTAGAAAGTATCCCTAAAAATGTTTACCAGGACGGCTTGGGCCAGGAATGTTTTACACAATATGTATTTTGAAACTGTATATTGTAATAGCCACATACAGAATTGACTCTCTGCACATGGGGACTGATTTGCTTAAGTCCCCTCCAAAAGATAGGATTATTTTAAATAATTGATAGTTGTTGTTCAAGTCCAAAATGAAACCAGGGAAAGAGTGAAACTTCTTGTTTAATCAATAAGTTCTTACAATGTTAAATCACAGTATTTATTCCTGATTAACTCCAGAAAGTGGCCCTACTAAGGTTGAACCCAGAACCTTCAACCAGATGGCCACACTCTCCCCAAGTACAAATAAAGCAGAATTTCAGCTTTACCTATGAGGCTCCCCTTCTGTTTTTGTAAGACAAGTGTGTGTGTGGTGGTTGTGTGTGTCAACTGTTCCAAGTTTACGGCACCAATTTTTTGAAAATGGTTTCATAACAGTGTTTAATCAACCTTAGCTAAAAGAGGAAAATGTCTTACATTCAGAAGATTAAAAGTACAAGGCAAATAACTATAGGTCATAAAAGGGTCAGGTTCTTACCGCTTCCCTTTTGGCGGACACCGTGCTTTCAACTTGGCTGAATCTTGTTCGATATGTCAAGCAATGTGGTTTGATGTAAATTGATGTGGTCAGTTGGGGGGGGACCAATGCAGACCCAGATAAGATACTTAGAATTATGTTATTTCAGACCATATTTCCCAGACACTCAGGATTAGCAGATCTGAGTCATAAACATTTACCATTACCTGTCAACATGGGGGCCTCAGTGAAAGACTTGATCATGGTGCGGCCATGAATGTCTAAGATTGGATTGACTTTTTTGCTTCGCTGCTATTTTTGGAGACAAATGAGATCATACCATTATCCTTTTAGACCTGCTGGAAAGTCTGAGGTTTAACCATTGTTGTAGTTTGCACTCTCTGATAAGTCTAACTTTATAAGACTTTACCTCCCCAAATGTTTAAGATGAAAGGTAATGACTTCCAACTTATCGGAAAGGGCACAAGAATTGTGTCAGGAAAAACAGTTTAAGACAGGGACTTATGTGGAAAGTATTTTAAGAATAAAACAGAAGTAGGGCAGTCATTCTCAGTCACCCAAGCTGCCATTAGGAATTGACTTTGTTTGATGTAGCACTGCTTTGGGGCTCAGAAGTCACTACTATTTCTTGACATCAAGTGGTAATGCAGCTCTCCAGATGTGGCTTGATAGTCTAGAGGGAACATATATATGTGTGTCAGTGATGGTTTGCTTAATGCTTGAGATGTCCAATGTGTAAAGGCTGTGCTGGATAATGTGCTAGTTTTAACTTCTTTTTTCAAAGTTTGAAAATTCACTCAGTCTTTTGCAGGGCTTCATGAAATATGACCCTCTTTCCTTATAAACCTTTTCTTTAAAACAAATGTTTTTATTTATTCCTTATAAGGAGGTAGTAGGCAGAATTCTTCCAAAATACAGGAATGTTGAGATTTACTCATATCAGAGGACAAACTGAAAATAAGCAACCACACAGTTCTTTAGCTGTCTAGCCTCCATTGAGATTAGATGGGTTAAATAAGCTGGGACAGTGGGGAAGATTTCTGATTGATTTCTAATTGCCAGAAACAATGCTTACAGGTGGGTGACCCACTTTACTCCATCAAAATTGAGATTTTGGCATCAGAATAAAGTTCTTATTTTTCTCAATCTGCCAGTGAAATTTAAAGGTCAGGAAATGTTTTTTTTTGATGTTATGAACAAAACCGTCTCCAAATGTGGTTGACAATAAATTAACACAAACTGTCCTATGGGCCAATTCAGTACACATTTATAACTGTCTATCAATTCTGACCCTCTAATAGCCGAAATTAGGCTGATTTTGCATGTTTTGGGCATGAAAACGGGGGTTGCACGTGTCCTGAAAGCACCCCAACATATGCCACTGCCCTCTCTTAGGACTACAAGAAGGGTAATCAATCCCTTTTCATTCCTTTCTTGGTGTGAAAGCTGTGCAGTCGCTATTATTCATTGCACAGGACCCTGTGGCTACTCTGTTAGGTAAGAGTTACCAAAGTAGAGTGGCCATTCTAACCCTTACACCCTCAAACACCAATATAACTCCATGAGCTGAGTGGGAAAAATGCACTAAGTCCAAAAAGATGCGATGACATCATAGCACCAACACTCATATGGGCACGAAATCGCTGGCCGGGCAGCGACTCCCTCGTGGCTTGCCATGCCTGGTCATATGGAATGGTGGGCCAGAGGCCCCGGGTTCGAATCCCCCCAGGGACGTCCAGTTTCTTTAGTTTCTATCCCTTTACCCCTTTCCTTCCTCTCTGGAGATAGGCTACAAACCAAAAGGCAGTTAGGGCTTAGAGGAAAATTTACTGAAATGCAAATTGCAAAAAATTGATGTAATAGACAATCACTGTGTCTGTATGTTCAAGGAATTACGACTTGGCTATCATAATGCAAACGTCTTAGAATCTTACCAGAAACAGAACTGATGACGCAAGCTTCTACCCCACGGTCTGTGTGAAGATGCCTCAGATCTAGCCACCTCTATGTTTTCCTTGTCTGTCTGGTCCCCGGTCTGGTCTGCCTGGGGTTCAGCCACAGGTCCCTTCCCAGCCACGCCATTACCATGAGGATGTTGCTGCGGCTGCTGCATGTTGGCTGTACTGTCTTTACCTCACAGAAGTCTTACAGAAGGGTTGCTTTAGGATGGGGTTAAGGAGGAGTCGAAACATGGTGATGAATAGTCTGTACAAAGAGAAAAAATACATTACGGTTTTTTTTTTTTTTTCTGTCTTCAGGTTCAGATTTCCTCCATACTGAAGTCACAGCTGTTTGACCCCATACAAATTGTCTCTTTTATTTTTAGAACAATTTTAAGCAGTGGCGACACAATTTTGACAACTGACATAAGTGGGGACTTGCAAGAGCTATCATCTCTGCAAAAATCAGACAAATCCATTGTGGGAATCTTGCCATATAGGTCTAGAAAGGTCATGATTTTTATGTTATAGTGCCCTCTATATGCACATTCTCCATTGAAAGATGTTGAAAACTAGATTTTAAGAAAAATAATATTTGCCTGCAATGAAATTTCGAAAATGTAGTTAGTGGACTAAATATTCCAAATCAGTTGTCAAAAATGTGTCGCCGGTGTGATAATTTTTGTTTTATTCTGGTTTTGTCATAATAAATGAGACTTTCAAACAGCTGTGAAGTACCTTCAGCAACAAATTACTTGTCCACATTCTCCATTCATTCATTTTTAAAATAAAGGGTATTCTACTTGAAATTTACCCTCCCCCTGTGAAAGATTTGGGTAAAGTCCATCCTCCACAAGGGGAGTATTGCTTTCAATGGATTAGGTAAAATAAATGTGCAACACATTCCCCTCTGTGGAAGACTCCAATTAAGTTATCTATGGATCTCAAATGGAATAGTCATTGGATAACTCCATTTGAAATAACATACCCCATCTGTGGAAGAGTTAGGTAAAGTTTTCCTCGGGGAGTATGGGTTTCAACTAGAATAATCCAATATTGGCTACCTCAAAGTCTCCTCTGAAAGTTGGCATATGCTTGATGTAATACGTGATGAAAGAAATCAATTACGCTTATATGGAATAAAGTCCATAAACCCCATTCAACTAGTGTATATTGATTATTTCGTGCAGAAATTACATGAAAGAATAACCTGAATCAATTCAATTCCTACTTCCAATTCTTTAAACAATTTAATCTATACCTACAGTCCAGCTACAACCTACAGTCTGATAAATACTACTTGTACACTAAGGAATGAAATGAATGCCGATACAGACTGCATGAATCAAGCAGGATATTATGCTTGCAAAAGAACAGCAACACAATTCATGATAAGACAAAGAACACAATGTGGGAAGCCTAGTTTGCTTTTGTAAATGGTCCTTTTTGGACGTTTTGAACATCTCAACACCAAAATGTGGACTTTTTCGCCACATTTTCTCTAAGTTTTGGACCTTTTATCAAAAAAATTGGCAAAATGTGGACCTTTTTCCCCTTTTGTGGAATTTTGGGGGGGGGTGCGACCACACCTCCCCTGCGTACGGGCCTGAGTATCGCATAACACATATACATATCTCATATACACTAGCGCGAATTTCAAATAGCGCATGGTCAGACCAAATGTTTTAATTCATTTTTATGATAAGTATAATTCTGTTTTCCACGAAACCACTCAATAAGTGTTCAATAATTATTTTTATAGCGTACATTGTATAAGTTATTCTTAGTACGGTTCTCCTTTAAGAAGTCTTAGGATATTGGTTCATTTTCAAGCAGTGAAAAACATAAGACTATCTCTTGTCATCAAACCTCATTTTTTACATGCATATTCATCAGCCGCCATTATCAGAAAATTGATACGCTCCTTGGCCACTCAAGCACTACTCGTCCATGGCAAAAATGGCACTTCACGTGAAAGGGAGGATACACCTTTTTAAAAGTATGCCCAGCGGGCTGTAACTTGCTGCATGAACTGGGTTCAAGTTGTTTTGAAGATTGAAGGAATATTTAAAGGAGTGATGGCGATGGACATCCCAAATGGAAATGATTTCTCATCTTTAAAATTGTATAGAGAGAGGGATACATTTGTATTGATGCCATTCGGTACTTGAAGATGAGATGACATGTATCAAATTTAGTCTTTCCCAAGAGAGGTCCGTCTTGGATGGTTAGACAAGGTATTAGAGGTAGGACAAGGTAGAGAGGGGAAGGACAAGGCAGTTCATTTGAGTGGGTATTAGAAATATGGTGTGACTAGAGTGTCTCAACAGTTTGTTCCCAACTTCTATGATATCGTACATGTAAGTTTTTCTTTGAATACTGATAAGTGGAAATTTTTGCAAGTTTATTTTACACCTTTGTGAGTGAATATAAAAAAACGCAAAAAAAACTTGAAATAAAAAACTTTTCCGATAGATTAGTATTGAATTGCTGTCAGTACCATGATAGTAAATTCTTGCGCATCTGGCAAAACTGTTTTAAAATCGCGAAAAAATTATCGTAAGTGGCAATTTCCACTATACAGTAACCTGCAGGGGGATGGCCTCCTTAATTTGGGAAAAAAGTCAACAGACATTGTGACAAAAGCCTGCACACACAAAAACATGGTATTCTGTGTTAAATTAGGAAATTTTATAAAAAAATGGTGTAAGTTGATAAAACACTAAAGTCTGCTTAATCCCCGTAATAATTTCTGCTCTGATTAACAAAAATTCAAATTGTTATATGAAAACACCCCATAAAATTAAAAAAATTTGAAAGAGTTGTATAACAGTTTGGCGGTGATTTTCTGTGTGTAATAATGCTACATTTTGGGAGTGATGTTGGACGTAGAATGTTCTGAACTCCTAGAATGGGAATACCAGGAGCTAATTCAGCAGTTTCAAGGTGGGTACTTCACATAATATATATTTGAGAGCAGTGTGGACCAGATTATCAGGAACAAGATTGAGATTTTTTAGCAGTTTGCTCTTCAGAGCAGTTAAACCTGGCTAATGAGTCATGGGTCATACAATTATAGTGGAGTTTGCATGAAAACTCCAATGAACTTAGAATAAACAAGAATTACACAGTCTGTAGAATAATAAAATCCGACTGTAAATATTTCATGACTGTCATAATTTTTATAGCTGGTTTGAATCATTCACCAAAGTCCTGTGACTATGCATTTTCATTTACGAACAGTCCTAAAACAGCCATTGAACAATCACTTCTTCTTGATTTAGGAAATGCATCCACCATTGTCTGAGTGCTACTCCCAACATGCCACATTATGCTTTGGGGATTGTGCATTTCTCATCCATCCCTGTTCGTAGTTTGACTACAACAATAAATTGCAACACATAAAAGTTTATTTATGTAATTGTACGCAGTTGTGGATGGATACAAATTGCAAACACAACTTGGCAAATTGCCAGATTAATTGAATTTAATACCAAATTTGTTGTAATAAGTGCCCAGAGCATTTAAGTTGAACATTCTGGAAGAATGCTTATTTTTCTCAATTAACCAAATTTGTTCCATATTAGTTTATGTTTTAAAGGAAAAAAATATCAAATGGCATTGCTCATATTATATGCACCCAGAGGGTGTTTTGAACCAATCCCACAACGCATTGCAATGTACCTATACTGTACTGTACTAAACACATGTCAGTATTTAGGGATAAAAATACTCAGGAAGTTTAAGGAACGCAAAATATTCATGGTCATGACGAAAATAACGACCTTTACATTTCAGGTTTATGCGGGTGCAAATGCATAAGAGATATAATGCCTAATAACTTTTCACATCTTCAAGAAGGTATCAGGACGCATGCTTCTTGCATGGAAAGTTATGCATTAGGTCTCTTATGCATCTACACCTACATAAACCTGAAATCTAAAGGTCATTCATTCCTTAAAGGTGCAACGAGAGATTTTTGAGGCACCCAAATATTGTGTCAGAATAGTAATTTCATATAGACTAGACAATCAATAGATTTCTTACCTTGTATTTGGCTTCAGAAATGCCTTAAAAGAGAGAAAAAAGGTGATTCTGATTTGCTTATATTTCAATATAAAACATAGGCTGAATTTCGTATTTGCTCCTATACGAAATTAGAAATTTCAAATTTTCTGTACCAAAGAAACATTTCTCAGCTTGATCCTTTCAGGTGGGATTATTTTTGATGGAAAGCTTTACATTAGGGCAAAAATCAGCACCTTCAAATTTTCTAGGGACGTCTGATATGTGAAATCTCTCGTTGCACCTTTAAGTACCTGCACTTTGTGGGCTAAAATTAGTTCAATGTGTTAAGAACAGATTTTTGTGACATTGAGGTGAAATTCTCCAAAACTGGTACATTGTGGGATGGACTCAATATACCTTCTGATTTGCACCCTTAAACTAGCCATGTAAATTCTATTTAATAGCCGTTTTTACTACGCATGCATAATACAATTCGATATTTACATGCTCCATAAAAATGACAAATTATATTTGTAAGATCTGCCGAGATAGAGGCTCTATAAAATAACAGACAGATTAATCGCCACAGCAACAGCAAAGACTACAACAACAAAATATTTGGAAAAACAAAATAATGTTAAGAAATTTGCTTTAAAAGTCCCTTGATTGGGCTTCTTGGGGGAAAGGTGGGTAGGGGGATGTGCAGCCAAAAAAAGGTAACATTTTCAGGTTTTCTGGTATAGCTATTGGTCAAAATTTAAAAAAAATACTGGTTTAGAAAAGTGGTGCTTTTTGCCAAAATCTTTATAAAAGTGCTCGTATTTCAAAGTGTTGGAGCAAAGTTTGCAAGACTTAACCAAAACTCATGTAAATTTAGCGTAATCAGATTTTAACCAAAATTGTCTCAAAATCATAACCATAAATATATTTTGGGGTCTCAATTTCCTCAAAATTGGTATCTTTTCGGGGTTAGTTCAGTTTCAGAACCCCAGCCACTTATTCCCTAGACTACTTTGTAGTCCAACAATATGGGAGCTTCTGAGGAAGGTTGAAGTTTCAACCGAAAATTTGAGGTATGTCCAGTGTTTTTATTGAGATTACAAGTTTAATCTTTTTTAAATATGGGAGCACGTTCTGATACATTATTCAAGTATTTTATTGCTTAACTAAGAGATTGCCCGTCCCGACCTAGTTGTGGTTTTATAGTTTTCTAAGTATCAGTAACAACACAGCTAACCATACAGACATGCACTACTGTGTGAAAGTGAAAATATTCACGCTACATTAAATTTCAATTTAAAAAAAGAAAAAACCTAAAAAATTAAAAAAAACCACACATTTTTATTTTGTGCATATGTCTACTAGAACAGCTGAAAAGCGAATTTAAAAACAAGTAAAATACTCAAAATTGCAGAAGCGCAAAAATTACCAACGCAAAAATGACCACTTTACAAATCGACTCCAACTACTAATTTTTTTTGAAATGTTACATCCCTTAGCATGCTGACTACATCAGACTAAATGTGCTTTGTGTACAATCAATATTAGGACTAAAAAGTAGTCTACTTATCCCTACCCAAAACCCAATCAACAACATCAGTAATATTGATTGATACCATGTGCAAATTTACAATCATCTACACTTGACCTGGATATTTCAGCAAGACTATTGCACTCCTAAAAAATTATGTTTCTCCGTAAAAACATAACTGTGAATTTATTTATTAAAGTGGTTCAAGTTTGGGTATTGCAGGTTTTTAATTTATGCACACTATTTGCTGTTAACTTTAAAACCTAGAAATATAAAAAGTCACAACATTTTTTAACTATAGGATTTAATGTGTGGTTCTTTCAAACAGTCTATTAGACCCCAAACTATATTTTTAATTTTAAGAGTATTTTAAAATTTTGTTCAACCCTTTTAAAAATGCAAAATATTAACACTAATAAATATGTGGTGGTCCAGCTGACCACAAAACATAATCAAAACATTTGCACTGTAAAAACAGGTGGTTATAAATTAAACACCTTTCTAAACACTCTAAATGTGCAAGGTATGGGAAAGAGATGGTATCACACTTGACACCAAGTTCAAAGTGTACCAAGCCATTGTTATGCCAACTCTACTTTATGGCTGCGAAACTTGGACTGTCTATACCAACAACATGCCAGAACTCTGAATCGCTTCCATCTAAACTGCTTGAGGAAGGTTCTCAAGATTTGATGGCAAGACAAGATTCCAGACACAGAAGTTCTCACTCACTCCAATATGATGAGTATCTATACCATGTTGATAATATATCAACTCAGATGGTCCGGTCATATGGTCATCAGAATGGAGGATTCTCGTATTCCAAAACAAATCTTCTTTAGCCAACTACAGTCTGGGAAACGGTCACATGGTGCTCCTAAGAAATGCTACAAGGACACTTTGAAAGCTTCTCTCAAGTGCTTTTGATGTTGATCCAAAGAACTGGGAAATGCAAGCTCAGCAACAGGACTCATGGCATTCAACCATTACCAATGGTGCAGTTACCTATGAGGCAAAACGGGTCTCAAGGTGCTTCATATGCATGAGTCACATTATCATGCAATGTAATCTGCCATTTTTGGTGGCCATTTTGAAAATGGCCACCAAAAATATTTTCCGCCCTCTATCTCGAGGTACACCCCTGCTCAATTTTTTATACCCTAATGAAACCAAATCAACAGAGAAACCTTATTCGCGGTGTTGTGGTCACTGGGGAGCTGATATTGACTATACTACTATACTATTAAATCTATCTTCTATAATATTCTTGTAAAGTTATCTAATCAGATCACACTGTTGAAGCCCAACTGAAAATACAAATGTAGTAGTAGTAGTAAATCCAAAGTTTCAAATCCGGTTTTGTCCCCGTAAAACGTGGGTGGCCGGATTCACCTCACACTCGTAGCAATCGCCCTTACTCCCTCCATCCGCTTCACACACATTTAAAAACTGTTAAAATCCCAAAACAAAGGAATCTTAAAAAATGCTACTTCCATAAATCTAAACTTCTCAAAGTATCCAATTTGGTAGGCTTTACTGAAAGCAATAGGTTATTACAAATAAAATTTACCCCACCAAAAAAAAACCAACAGACCATGAGAAAAGTACTTCAGTTCTTTAATTAGCTTTTCACATAAACACCCACCCAAGTTCCTAAAAATAGAGCATCCTTGTTAAACAAACAGTCTAATTTGAATGATTGACCCAGTTCCACTCACAGGTAAGTCCTTAATATTTGACAATTTGATGAGAAACCTGTGAAACTGTAGAAATATTTCTTTATTCTTAAAATAGAACATAAGTATTATTAAACAATTTTTGTCAAACCTGATATTGATCTAACTCTATCTTAATATCTTAAGGTAACTTGTATAATCATGAGTTCGAGCCCTGCTATAGTCAACATGTTTGTATCCCTGGGCAAGATACTTAATCTCAATTACCTCGTCGACCCAAGTGAAATCTGGGGAGCTGTTATGGGAATATTACAATCTAAGTGCTGATAGGATTGTGCGCTTGGCCAGCTGCCAGCCGAGGTGAAGCGAAATGATTGTGATGATATTCCTAAAGGCAGCGTAATAATAGGCAATAATCCTAAGGTTATGCTGATTTTTAAGTGTTTAGTCGACATTTTGAAATCCCTATACACCACAAGCATGCTTAAAGGGGGATGGCCCGATTTAAGGATATGAGGTTTTCATCTTGATAGATTGGCCTTCACCCAAAAACCCCATCTGTAAAATTTCGCACCGATATTTCAATCCGTTTTGCTGTGAGAGCTAAAAACGTGATTTTGTAAGCCCCATAGAGTACTGTGTAAAATTAATATTGGTCGACCAAAATGGGGTACATTTTCGCTCATAACTTCCAAACCAAATATCCTTTTGCCCTAAGATTTCAAAGGGTAAACGCGAAAAAGGAAAAATAGTAGCTTTCTTCTGATACCAAAATGTTGACCACTTCCGGTAAAATCTGGGTCTTCTGGGGACGAGGCTATTAGCGATCGGGCCATGGACCTTTAATTGAATACTTACAGGCCTTCTCTTCAACATTTTCTATTAATTTTTCCATCTTATTTTTGCTCACATTTCAATGTGAGCAATAGTAGAAGCATATCACTCAGTCATACATATTACTTAATCAAATTTGGACTTTGCCCTAATATGAGTCTTGGGCCAGTTGTTCTTCTAATCAAGTGTGAAACGGTCAATGCCTACAAGAGTATGAGGTCAATCAGTGCAGGGTTAACATTTTACCATGCACTGAAACAAACAAACAACCACCCCACCCCCCCCCACACAATACACAACACACATACACACAACACACACAACACACACGCATGCACGCACACACCCCTAAAGTAATCATATGCCGATCTGCAAGGAGACCACACAAAAAATGTGACATACAAACGGTAAAAAATACCCCATTCCTCCAACCATAAACATTGATCAATCCCTTAATGTCATCAATATAATTTTTAGCATGCCCAATGGATTGGATATATTGATTCCATTAATATCATCTGACAACAACAACAACAAACCAATTTTCTTGCCAATTAAGATTACCCTACAGGTTAAATATTGAAAAGATGATTTCTGATTAACGGTGACAACTGGTACCAGAACGGCATGTGCACATGCCATACGATCGTAAAATTTCTCCTGCAGACATCTACAATCCCAGTGATGAAAAATAATTGAAGTGAATCACACATTTTTTATGCAAATGAATTGTACCAGATGGCAGTTCTTTCTATATAATTTTACTTAATTACAATTTTTGATTATGCAGACCTTTTGTCTCCTATTTGAAATAGTAAACTGAGTATTAGAAATGTCACAATCGTACAGAGTGTTTGTGATGGTATTTAACTCACTGTTTCAAAATGTTCTTCTTTAAAGGTGCATTTTGTGATCCTGACAGCTTAATTTGTTATTTCCAAAATTTTGGTTGATTCTGATGGTGCATTTTGATGTTATGCACAAATGTCCTTATCACCCTGCACCCTGTGTTGTAATTTATGTCCATATACAGACAGCAAAATACAAAATTACAAATTTCTTCTTAGGTAAGTTGGGGATGAACCTGCGGATCATGAAATGCCCCCGCAGTTCAAGCACTAAGAAGCCACTTGTCAAAATTAACTGGGCACTTGCCAAACTTGTGATGTAGAGAAGAACTACACAGCAAAATTCCCCACATTGGAGTGGAGCATGTGGGAGGTAGTCTTTGGTCACTTCCAGTGTGTGTCTCTACCTATACTGTAAGTCTGTTGGGTAAAATGGGTTGATATTTGAACAAGGGTGGTTCTCAAATATGAACAAGTTGTGTAAATATAAATTAGCCAACAAACATAAAGGTTAATTATTATGGAATTTTATACAATTATTGTAATATTTTGGGTGTAGACTCAGTTGCTCTCAATTCAAGTACATACTGGCCACTGATAAACTATAAATTTATGTAATATGAATTTGATGGTCGCTCATTAAAATACAACCATATGTTGACCACTATTTGCCCAATGACTAATGCGGTGTACCCGGCAGTGTATTCAAATGTTCATACTCGGGAACTGCAGAGTAAATCTCTACCAGACACAAAAAAGTCAACTCTTTTCATCAAAACATGAAATGAAGAAAGCTATGTGACCTGTAACAAAGGATGGGCCAGCCTAAAAGATTCTACCTTCAATAATATACAGTGTCTAAAGAGGTTACATGACATTTTTTTTTATTTTAAACCAATTACAATTGGAAATTATATTTTTTATCACTTAGATATGTAATCAATATAATTATGTGATCAATGTAATTATGTAATCAATGTAATTATGTAATCAATGTACTTATTTAATCAATGTAATTATGTAATTAATGTACTGGTAGGATATAGCTGCAAAACACACATTCTTAGTTAATCAATGTAATTATGTATGATGTAATTGGTAGTAATAGCTGCCCAAAGCACAATCTTGGACAGACTGCTAACATTCTAACAGTTGTTGGTATTTCCTTTTTGCGTAGCAATTGCTTCTCAAAGTTCACAAACATGGTTTAAAGATGGCTAGGTCCTTTTAGTAAACAACAAATAAAAGTTGATTAAGGATCAGATCTACATGCCTGAACTAATTGCAATAATTAAAATCAGGGATAATGGTCTAAATTAGCATAGCAGTACTTGATCATTCAAACCAATAATGGTATACAAACTGTTATTAATTTTATTGGTTCTTTTTAGACTTAAGTGAAATTGGCAACTTTGGAGCCATACTCTTTCATTTAAAACCAATAGTAAATATAATTCTGTTGTGTTGCCGATTTCTCCAAAAATCACTTGATGGTATGTTGTGACTTGTAAGGAAATGATTGCACCTCTGTAAATAAGGCATCTCGCTATGCTAGAGGTATATTAAAGGCAAAATATAGGGGGAAAGTGGTTTTCTATGTTTTTCACCTATAGCTGTTTCAAATATGTAATGGAGTTCAACATTTAGAATACATCGGGCACTTTTGTGATTCTCAAAGCCTTGTAAGATCTGCATCAAATAAAGTGGAAAAAATCCAATTGCTTGATTTCATCTATCATACCTATTTAAGAAGTGCATTGAATAATATACATGATGTCCTGCGCAATTGTTTACATTACCATCATAAAGTGCAAAAAATACACGTCGCGGTCTGAACCGTAAATCCCATGGCGGGAGCGGTTTACAAAATTTTTAAATAACACTGCAAAATACCCCCCTTAAACCCCAAAAATCCCCTTTACCCCAACAACCCCCCTTAAACCTGGGTAACCCCCTTCCACTTAACTCGTGCAACCCCCCTAAACCCCAACAATCCCCCTGAGCCCAGACAACCCCCCTTTTAAACACGGACAAACCCCATGTGCAACGGTTCCGCGCATGCACACGCACATGCGGCAAAAAACCCTTAAACCCCCAAAACCCCCCTTAACCCAAAAATCCCCTTAAACCCAACACCCCCCTTAAACCCCAACAAACCCCCTTAAACTCGTTTTTTTGCAACCCACCTTAAACCACAACCAAGCCTCCCCTTAAGGCCCAGACAAACCCCCCCCTTTAAACCCCCCCCGGACAACCCCTCTTTAAACCCGAAAACCCACCTTAAACCTCCACAATCCCCTTAAGTCCAGGAGACAACCCCCCTTACACCCGGACAACCCCTTTAAACCCAGACAACCCACCTTAAACACCCAACAATTCCCCTTAAACCCAACAACACCCTTAAGGCTGGACAACCCCCTTAAACTCGGACCAACCCCCCTTAAACCTGGACCAACCCCCCCCACCTTAAACTCGTGCTTTCAACCCACCTAAAACCACAACAAGCCCCCTTACGCCCAGACACCCCCCTTAAACCGGACAACCCCTTTAAACCCGGAAAAACCCACCTTAAACCCCAAACATCCCCCTTAAAAATCTAGAAACCCCCTTAAACCGGACAACCCCCTTTATTTTAACCCCGAACCCACCTTAAACCAACAATCCCCCCTTAACCCAACAACCCCCCTTAACCGGAAACCCCCCCTTAAACCCGGAAACCCCCCCTTAAAACCTGGACAACCCCCCTTAACTCGTGCAACCCACCTTAAACCAAAACAAGCCCCGTTAAGTCCAGAAACCCCCCTTAAACCCGGACAACCCCTTTAACACGGGGGAAACAACCCACCTTAAACCTCAACAATCCCCCCTTAAGTTCAGACAACCCCCCGTAACAAACGAGACAACCCCTTTAACCAGACAACCACCTTAAACCCAACAATCCCCCTTTAAACCCAACAACCCCCCTTAAGCTGGACAACCCCCTAAACCCAGACAACCCTCCCTTAACCCGGACAACCCACCTTAAACCTAATCAACGCGAGGGTACATGATTCCCCACCCTCCATCAAGTTTCAAAATCGGACTTATGGATCTTCAGATAGTTTTGTTCACAAGTTTTTTGGGAAAATAATCCCAAATTTAGCCCATAAATATGAAAATTAGACTATTTTAATTAGCATATCATGCGCCACAAACCTTAAATCAGCACAGAGTACATGATATCCCCACCCCTCCACCAAGTAGTAGTTTCATCAAACTCGGACTTATGGATCTTCAATAGTTTGTTCACAAGCTTTTTGGTAAAAATACCCAAAATTAACTATTAATTATGCAAATTAGGTTACCTAATTAGCATAAGCCACGCCCATAATCTAATCAGATGAGGGGCATGGCAGTCCGATGCCCACCCACAAGTTAAATCACCATAAACCCTTATGGGTCTCATGTATCGCGTCCAAGATTGTGTGACGCGCCGCCCGCCGACGACTAGACTGTGAGATAGCATTAATCACCCTTCTGCTTTTCAAGACAGGTGGATAATAAAAAGTACCAAACCTAGAGACTTATAGTACACCTGAATTGATGGCCAACTGTTTTGGGACTGCGCACCAACATGCATTATAAAACTTTTCCTTCCCAGCCTTGTTTATCATAACTTTTGGCCACATAAACATGTAAAGGACGCTTTAATGTATGTTTATCTACCAACAACCCAATACCGTACTAGTTAATTGTTAACGTTAATTGCTTCTGAGCAATCCGGGTAACACTTACACATTGCTATGGCATTGCAGTAACAAATGTGTGATATTCTTGAACGAAAAGGAAATGATAATCCTCATAATCTCATGAATGCGCTTGATCAAAATATAACCTCCCTTTTACATGCTCGATCTTATTAACACAGAAGGGTAATTCTGAAAATGCTATCCCAATTAATGTCCACCCAAAACCTCTTGATCCAAGACCAGGAATGTTTGACAACTTTGAATTTTTTTTAATGCAAATCCAAATGCATGCAGTTCGATGGATGCCAAGCACCATATGAAATTCTGGGACTCCAGTATTACAAGCTGTCTCATTACCATAAACTTTTGGAAGATTGAGTGGCAGGGCAGCGAGTGAATCTTGAAAAAGAAGAAAGATAACAATGTTTAATCACACCGGTTGAATAATTACCTAATACCACCTTCACGGAGAGTGTAGATGCATAATAAGGTAGGAGCTTATATCTAATTTTGAATAAAACAAAATCCCAACCCTCCATTTTGATGGCCTTTAATAAATATAGAAAAAAAAATAACTCCACCATGTTAAAAGTATTTTTTTAGCTTTTCTTTTTAAGATGTATGTTATTGCAGATGAGGGGTGTTTTGTTTAAATATAGACACGACACACACTTGTTACATAATAATGTTATGATTGTCCAATGGAATTTAAAATTGAAAACAGTGTATTTCATTGCTAAATGTAATTCCCTTTTTTCCATTTTTTGTTACACCCAATTGTTTTATGATTATTTATTTAAAACATAGTTCCATTTAGAGAATAAAGATGAGATTGTGTTTTGGCCATCTTAGATGGTGTCATTAATGAGGGCATCCAATATTTTGAAGTAAGTGGTGGATGCCGGCGCAGCCGGACCACACGATAAAAATATTGGATGCCCATCCATTATGACACAATCTACGATGGCCCAAAAACAACAAATCGCATCTTGTAATTCTCATTCTTATTTAGAATTGTTGTACTTTTGTTGTTAGGACATAATTTATTTGTCAAAAAACAAATATTTTACATCATTCTTTTTTATTCATTTAAATAATTACACCCCTCTTGAAAACAAATGTTTCAATCCAAGGGACAACCAAAGTCACGCAGCGGGTGATCGTCACTCTGCGTAAATTGCATTTGAGTACCAACGCGGACATGCAAGACGCAGTCTATACCGCGCTGGTCTGTGGTTTGTCAGGCTCACGCGTTAATGCTGCCGCAGATCCATATAGTACCCTCCGTAATGGGATGGGCGGAGCTTTGACAAAACCAATAAAATTATTGTTAAATGATAAACCACGCCCCCTTTGAGAAGAATTGTTTGTCTAAATCGAAGCTACAACTTAAATCCAATGCTGATGAGCATGTTTGGACCCGATATTATTTTTTTTTGAGTATTCCCCATAAAATGGTTCAAAGTATTAAAAAACTTAATCTTGCTTAGCTACATGCCGTTTAAGACGTGGGCGTAACATGACATCGCACTTGTTACATAACATTGTTATTCATACTGTGCATCGCAACTGATGTAATTGGTATTTCCATTCAACTGCTGCAGTCAATTCACTCCTGTTTGAGATATATGTGAGTCTAGAGCGGTCATATTCCATTTTACTTTTTCAGAAGCTGTATTCACGCATTTATAAAGCTACATTGTGGTGAAATCCCCCCTTGAAAATTGTCCAATTACTTCCAAAGATATGATCAGATGAAGTGTGGCCAAAACAATAGGAACAAAAGACATTTTCTCCGTTGTTTTGTATACTCAAATCAATATTGCGACTTCCGACCATTTTGCTTGATCACATAATTATTTAAGAAATTGTCAGGTTGGGAAGAATTGTATGACCCATATGAGCTGTTGTCGACAGTGCTTTCGTCAGTTGAAAAATTGTTGCAAAGCACTTGATTTCATTACAAAATGTAACAAAAACTATGGTTCAAAGTTGTATATGATTCTCAAGTTTCAGCAATACGTCCCAATAAATCAAAACTACACTGCTGCTACAGTTATATGCACTATGTGTTTTCTAAATGAAATTCATAAAACTTCCACATTGACAATAATTTTTAATATTTAGTAAACATGTAGAGTCATTTCAATATCTTACTGATTATAACAATTACACCAGAATATTGTGGTTACTCATGTGAAAACAATGAATCATCCATCCTGGCCTCCTCAGTCGCAGCGACATGGATAAAGCGCCCACATTGAGTCACAGGTTAGGTGACCAGCGCTCTGTGGCGAAGGCCAATCTTCGAAGTGGCAGTCCTCTGCCACAGTGCGACATATATAGGATGGTCACAGCTTGACTATCCAAGGATCTGGCGCAGCTTTGTTTTAGCCGCTGCTTCTCAACTGGCTGATCTGTTGTTCTCCAAGCTCGGTGTTTGCTTTCACTGTTCTCCGCCAACGGTGACGATTGTCAGCAAGTTTCTCCCAGCACATGTCGATGTTCAGGGTACACATATCAAACGCTTTCCAATATCCTTTGTACCGTAGCATGGGTCCGCCCCACTTTTCCTCTTGCCAGATGGTAAGCCAGCATACATATATCCTTTCGGTAGACGGCCCTCCTCCATTCGACGGACATGCCCCAGCCATCGGAGTCTGCGCTTCTAAGAAATGTATAGATGGAGGGGAATCCAATTCGGTCAGGAGCTCTGAATTTGGCACAATTCAATTCCCATATTAGTTTAGATTGCCACATTTCCTCAGGGTATTTTAATAACAACACCCCTATGTCTTGGACAAGCAGCAAACAAGTAGGTGCATCTCTCTTCACTGCAGGAAAGACACCATCAACTTTGAAACACTTCAGTGCCTCTCTTGAGACTCGAAAAAAAACTTACCCTAAAAAGCATCCCCCCATTTTCAGTTTTTTCTAAACATGTATTCATATTTGTAGCCTTTATTAATCTTTCTCTGGAGATGGCCAGCAGGTGCGTAGCCAGCCCGGGTAGTTCCGAGGGGTAATTTCCCGGTAGGGGCACAAATTTCCCGATCACAATCAAAAATTTCCCGGTAGCAGGGCAAAAGAATCGAAAAGGGGCGATTGAACATGAATATCATGTTTTATTTCACGAGTTTCTCTCAAGATTTTTTCAGAGGGGGCACTCTGCCCCCCTTTGCCCCACCTGGCTAAGCCCCACCTGATGGCCAAGCCATGTATGTTAACAAAAAAAACCAAAAAACATGCGCATTTGGCCAGATTCGAATCGGCAACCTTCGTATTATAGCACAAAGCTTTGCAAAAAGCCAGGGTGGTAGAGGAGCAATAGATATTATTAGTAGGTGTTAGGTACGGAAAGGTGGTCCGTCGCTTTCTAGCAGATAGCACAGAACGGTTATATTTACAATATTCGATTTCATATTGTTTGACAATTGTAAATAATAGTTTAAGTAAGGGAGTAATAAATATAGCCTGTCTACATGGAGAAACTAAGTATTTAAAATTTCACAAAGTATGCATATATGTACATACTTGACAAGAACATATTCATTGGCAACTCCATAAATTGTGGTCAAAATGACAAATTTGTGGTCAAATTAACACATATTGCTGTGTTTATGCAAATCCCTTTAACATGTTAATGTTTAGGTAACTGATATTCAAGCTTCATATTAAACTGTCAAAAATAGATTAATACAAATTGTAACATTGCAAAGTATATGAAAATCGTGCTCGAACATAATAACACTTACTAATGCATACTCAAGGGAAACACCATCATTTTATCCTGATTACGCTAATCAAACTTTGCAATTCACCTTTAAGCTCTCTAAGTTGAGTGCAAAAAGATTACCTATGCGTGTCTACAAGTCACGAAAAAACCCCCCCCCCCCCCCCCCCCCCCCCCCCCCCCCCCCCCCCCCCCCATTTGATTTTATTGACATGGAATAACCCAGGAATATAGGCTCAAATGCATTTTGAGTTTTGAAACGCTAATGATATTACTTTGCAAATATGTTAACAACTTTGCATATATGTTTCAATTAAAAACCTGAAAGTAGGGGATATAAGGTAAATTTTGTGTATGGGACACTTCTACATAAGTAGGGTGAGCTTTCCCCAACATTCAGATTTTTTTTTTAGTAAATACATAATCTTTAAAAAAACAAAAAAACCGAAAATTAAAAAAAAATGTGTTGAACACAACACATACCAAATACAATCATCCTGACTGTTTAATATGAAAACAAACGAGATACATATGTGGCCGGAAAATAATATCTCAACGGGTACCATAAATTGTGAGGCATATTGTAGCGTTACTGAGGGGAAATCCTACGTTCTGTGTTTTTTCTCTCCCTTGGTTTGTCTTTTTGTTTAATGCTGTGTTTTTACAAGCTTCTAATAATACTCCACATGCATTTTTGTAAAACCCTCACTAACGGATAAAAATCCTGAGGCAAGCGATGGGATATTGGCCAAAACTTGCTCCAGCGCCATACATCATGCAGGATGAACCACCCAGATGTCAAGTGAATTCTATAGAATAGGATGGTCAGATCTGGTATAAACACTGCCACATAACAGTTTATAGATCTTAATGCCTCAAATTAGATACCACCCATGTAAGAGCAAGCATTGTGGTGGGCCTTAGGGTTAGAAGTATACTAAAGGGATTCATACTCATATAAAACTGTTTACAATCTTTGAATTGGACCTACCCAGAATGTATCAAATAAACCAATAAAATTTATATTTAAGAACACTATGGCTTGTATTTTAATAGTGCATACTGTATGTTGGCTTAATGCTACTTGAACAACATGAGTTTTTATACAAAATTTTCATATAAGTTCCAATTATAAAAAAATAGGCTTGCAAACTTTTTTAACCCAGTTGCATTCTGGGTAATTTCCCACATGCTTCTGAATAATTAATTTCTGAAAAACTGCATTTTTATATTTATAAATTTATATTTTACCCAGTTGTGCCACAGATTTAAGTTAGGAATTAGCACAAAAGTATGGTAAGTTATTAAGATTATGAATTACGGTGATAGTTGGACAACTTTAAACTTGCGAGTTTTTATGCTAATGAGCAGTACAAAAAAACAGCTGTACATATCGTGAGTCACGTAAGCTGGTACAAACCTTAGGTACTGATATCCTTGAGATCCAATCTATTGTTTCTAACACAATGTAGGACTAGGTTGAAATCAGATGATACACTGCAGTTGGGTATGTAGATCTCTGATTCCCTGATATTCCATGGTTTATCATCATCATCACACTTTTGTTGGAGAAAAAAAAATCATGTCATTTTCAAAACTTAACCTTAAACTCTAACATTTTACCCTATAACTGACCCTAAATCCTATAACCCTAAAACCATATCCTAACTCACCCTATAATCATAACCGTATAACCATGAACTCTTATCCTAACCATATCTCCTACAACCCTAAAAACCTAAGCCTAATATTACACCCTTATTCATAAGCCCTTAACCTAACCCATAAACTAACCCTAAATCCTAAAAACTAACTAACCCTAATCCCTAATAAGTCAGTTAAATGCCCACACAACAGAGCCAAATGATAAGTTATCATCCTACTCAGCGGCAACAATACAACCATGTAGCACCAAGTAAGCAGAAGTTAATAGATTACAAGAGTGTAAACCAGATAGGCATGGAATTGAGTTCCAGATCATTGATAATACTACCTATGGGCTAACATCACTGAACATCCCAGGTGATGCACACATGCCATGTTGATGGGAGTGCAACTCCGTAAGAACAATTGCAAGTCTTGATGTAGGGTTTATGTGTACCTTACTGAATTGGTCACAAGATATGGCACACACCACTTATAAACAAGAATTGTCTTAAAAAAAGACAAGCATCGCCCTGAGTTAGTGTTTGACAGGGGGTAGGACATGCATGCCAACCTAACAGCAACAGCGAATTCAAAATTCTATAGCAAAATCTTGTATATTTATTGACCTCCTGGTAAGATAAACAATAGTCATATAGCGCTGAATTTGAATAATTAAACGTCTTTCATTGTATGCAAAGTCAATAAGCCATGCTAAAAAGAAATTATTTGATTATTATTATTTGTATTGCAGTATGTGGATTTGCCTTGTGCTAACGAGTTGAAACAGTTGTTACAGACATTTATATATGCATCATTTTTGTGATTATATCAAGAAAATTGCGTACTTGTTCTTCAAACAAGAAAACGTGACAAATTGACAATGTTGAATAGTACGCGTATAAAAATGTTCATAACTTGATGATTTAGAGAGAGATGAAATTTTAGCAACAGATAATACAAGTATAGAGCTGGTATTTTCATCTGCACTGGCAATATAAGATAATTTTGCTCACATAGGCCTAGAATTGCATTTGGCAATATATGTATGCATTAGTACATGTATTTTTGGTAATTAAAATCAAACACTTCTATATGATATCTTTTAGAATTTGGAAATGAATTTTTCATTGTTGTCTGGTTTAATACTGATATCACAATTGGGTCATTTTGTAATTCATTAGTATCACAACTAAGAAAGTGAATGACTACATTCCACTTTGTGTTGAAAAAATGAGACTCCCTGTCGCATTTAACAAATTTGCATTAATTATGGTATTAATGTTTATAATGCAATAAGTGCAAAAGTTATGACAAACAAGCGCTATGGTGCGGAATTATTGTTATTGAAATAGATTGAGATATTTGCATTGCCAATGATTATATATAATGCCATGATTTGATGTATTGACAGTCCTGAATTGCATCATTTATGTAAAACATCCCCAATTATATAAGTGTAATAAGTTAGTTCACAAAGGTAATCACATACACATAACTGTACTTAGGCCAAGACGTGCAATTTTCTGAGTAACTGTGTAAATGTTTTACTGTTTGTTTATCCACTATGTGGGTACCTATGAGAATAGCAGATATCAAAATATTTTGCTATCCAACTTTCTAGTGTTTTACAGTTGGTCAGTTGATTTAATTAACGATGCAATAATTGCTATATGTAATATCATGTGCTGATATGCAAACTGGTGCAAACATGTTTATGTAGTCCAGATAGGTAAATATTCATATTGCACGCAATTTTGAGGCAAAAAAGTATTACATTGTTACTTGTGTTCAGTTGGTTTGGTAATTGATTACAGGTCCGATTTATAGGCCTATATTTTTTTTTTTTTTTTTTTTTTTTTTTTTTTTTTTTTTTTTTTTTAATTTTTTAGTAAAAATTCATTTTACAGGTTTTAAATTATATACATGCCCCCAGTCATGTAGAAACCAAGTATTCCATTAAAGCAGAACTCGAATGGAACAAACAACTCCTGCTGTCCCTTGGAGGAGGGCTGTCCAGAAAGTGGCGTAGCCAGAGGAGGGGCAGGGGGGGGGCAGCTGCCCCCCTGTGGGGATTCTTGCCCCCCTCTTGCCCCCCCTGAACAAATTGAGTGATTAATAGGCATATACTATACTAACAAATTTTAATATATGCTTTCCCCCTGTGAAAATAGATGTGCCCCCCCCCCCCCCCTTTGCCCCCCGAAAAAAAATGCTGGCTACGCCACTGAGTCCAGAACTATACGAGATGAGAATCGACAAACATATGAGTTGTCGCAACCTGGTATATTACTTGATGTAAGTAGTTGCACCATTATAAGCAACATGTGTGGAGAAGTTGGCACTAAATAAGATGCATTCGCCCCGAATCCCATTCTCGCAAGTTAGTAGCTGACAAGTTGTTAACATAATTTACGTTGCGGTTATAATTCAATCAACACATAATTGCGATCTGTGTAATACTCCCGAGGGGGGCCACTTGTATTCCAACGTGGATATCATGCTCGTGTACAAAAGAGCGTAATATGGTTGTTTTTTGAGATCAGGCGATGTAAGCAGAGTACATTGTGAGGGTAGTCACAATCATAAAAATTCAAATTAGGGATCTTTTCACGTCGAAAAATACGGGTTTAGGGTGTGATATTTTGAATACTTGTACCAATCACATTTTTAAAAATGTGGAAATAGTGAGTTTTGTTCCCGATTTTCATCTGATTTCACATGGTAGATTTCCCGAGTGATGTAACCGTCTTCAGCCTTAATTATTTTAGCTTATTTCTCGGATGTCGTCATCGTCTCTACACATTAGGTCATAGAGCATATTATATTATAGGAGTTTCATTCCATTTTCGCGTGTTAATCTACACATTGATTGATCGTTACATTATATGTGCGTAGAAACGGAACTAGGGTTTGTCTCTATAGGTAGTCCATCAAACAAGGCATGATATTTATTCCGGGTGTTAGTTCAATGAAATGGCTGAATTTGCAGAAGAAAAACTGTCAATAATTAGGACATCCGACAAGACTCACTAATCCAAAGAAATAGGGATATCTCCTTGAGGATAACCATGGCGTTAAATCCCGGGGGGATGGGGGGATATAGACCCCCCCCACAATATTTTGATGGGGGGATGGTCAATTACGATCATCCCCCCATGTTGATGCCCACGCATGCGTTTATGACCCAAAATTAACCTCACATTTTACAATAATAGTTGAAAAATGATAAATTTCCGCGCGCTTCGCGCGCATTTGGTTATAATTACAATTATATTAATTATTTGAGCTTCTAAATGGCAAAATTTTATCGCGCATGGGGGGGGGTTTCGCGCGCACTTAGTGCCTAGTAAGGGATCTTGTCAGCAAACCCCATTTCATTCATAAATTTTCACCAACCCATTCCCCCAAATGTCAAAAAGAAATTTACGCCACTGGGATAACTTTAAGAGACTGGAAATGTAAATGTTACTGAGGTTAAATTTTAAACTTATTAGGACCTAAATAATGCGCAAATTGATGCCTTACACATAAGAATGAAATAAAATACAAGAAAAGTCCAATGAAACATGTGAAATATTCTCCCTTTATTCATGGCCAGTTATAATAATTATAGATTATAGCTGTTCAGTTAATGGTTAAAGCACATTTTTCTAAAAGTAACCGTTTAGGGTCAACAAAATGATGTCAAATACTTGTTTAGGGTGTATGTTCAACTGTCATGCAAATTACTTGTTTAGGATAGTAAAATTAAACAAAACACTTGTAAGGGTAGCAAAATCAACACCAGGACTTGTTTTTGGGTAGCGAAATCAACCAAAATACGTGATTAGGGGGTTTTATCTTTCCATGTGAAATACGCGCTTAGTGTACGTTTTGGGGAGCCATACCCGACATGATCTCCACCTTGAAATACAGTGGCCCCCCCGGGTCATATTATTTGATATGCACACTATCTGCGTTAATCGTGATATAGTTTCAGTGGAAATCTCCATGTAAAAGATTTCTACATCTATTTCCTTATGGAGTGTCTTAGAACTAACGTTGAATATAACGTAGTACCTTCAAACATAGGAGTAATAAATTTTCGACCTTCCAGTTTGTACTTGAAGAACTCCAGATTGAATTAAAATATGAGCGCATTTGCACACTGTCCTACAGCACGACCCAAAAATCGACACATTTCCTTCAAATTGTACGTAACCGTACAAGTGTCTCATAATTCATTAATTTTCTGGCTTTTCTTTCACTGTGGTCAATGTATACATTGCATTGGCAAGTTAAGCATAATATAACATTAACTCAAATACGGAATGAATAATGTCCACTCTCATAAGAAATTAATTTCAGAATCGTCCACAACGTCAAAACATAATTTCCACTTACGAATTAACGAGAGAGTTATTTTTGATCATTCTATTTACAACATTTGTCGGACACGTTTGTACTTCTCACATTAGCTTCTCTAACACGAGTTTGCAAAGTTCGTTGACTGCTATTTGCAGTGGTTCAGTTTGGCAATCGAAACTTCAACATCCTTATTACAAAGTACTTGTTATGATGGGGGTCATGGGTGTTCGCTCCTGAACATTGTGGGTAATTTTCAATTCTGATCCTAAAATATTTTCAACCTTCAAATTAAGAAAACAAGTTTTTTACAACGGCGTCTACTTTCTAAAGCGTCGCGTAACCATCAATCTACTCATGCGATATTTTTGTTAATGCGCGTACCAAATAATTCCAACCACGATTTCATACTTTCAAATTTATACCTGCTGTAATACATTGATTTTTTGTGGCACATGATTTGTACATGTTAACATTATTCTTTATACACTAATATCACGTTAACCATGTTTAACGTTTTTCTTGCGAAATATTTGTTATTAATA
This sequence comes from Ophioderma brevispina, assembly GCA_023653785.1. Lineage (NCBI taxonomy): Eukaryota > Metazoa > Echinodermata > Ophiuroidea > Amphilepidida > Ophiodermatidae > Ophioderma > Ophioderma brevispina. The sequence continues at coordinate 54,996 of JAMKCH010018876.1, forward strand.
TCTAGCATATTCTTCCGCTTAGGTATACGGTTTAATACGCAAAAGTAGGCCGGCATCCTGCATGAAACACTTCACTCAAATTCTTACATCTCAGTAAGTATTAATCTTACCGAAATAAATTTGTTAGCATTATTTCTAAAGTAATAACCACCTTTTTCAGTAATAATAATAGTAATACTTAACAAGCGTAAAACTTCCCAGTGCACTAGTTATGGGCACGTTATGCTATTTTCAATCAAAAAATCTTGCCTTTATATCGGTCCGCTTGGCAATTCGGGTTCATCCGCTGTCATTAATGCAAATATCAATTACTAACACAGTTTCGCCCCCAACATCATTATTATACCGTTACCATTTCACCAGGGTTCTAATTCAAAAACAACGACAATGTGCTTTTTCAAAAATTATTTTACAAATAAAGCAATGATTACAATTGTAAACATTTTAAAAAACAAAAATACTTTCAATATAAAATACTACACCTACATTCAAATGATAGTTTACTAAGCACTTCAGTACAATTTCAATTCAAAATCCCTTTCGTAATATTACAATTACGAATGCAGTGCATTGGATACAACTACATGCGATAGCGCCTAACATATCAGTAATACACGGCCTCTACAAATATACTTACACGCGATCGTGTACCAGAAAGAACGCAGGCGGAACTGACTCTATATACTGAAATACCATCTAAAAAGACAGCCATCAGGGATTAAGTTTCAGTACGCGTTCAGAACACACGATTGCACTATCTGCTACATGCCAACTTGTCATCTCGGGCTTCCATATGAAAGGGAAGTCTTAAAAAATGCAGCAGTGACGGCACATTACCATCTTTCATTCTAAATGGAATTATTCATCTAATGGAGACAGGGTTGTCATCTTCTGCACATAATGCCCGGGGCTTTATCCCCATCTTAAACTTGTGAGGGGATGATTATTGCACTTTAATGCAGTGTAAATATTCAGATCCCTCAGGATTTATTTCAACTTTATTTACTTTAAGTACTTGGCCAATCAATCTCCGCTTGTCATCTTCTGTGCCATCATTTTATGTGTAATCCTTATGTGTTATTATTTCAATTTGCTTAATTTAAGTACTGTAGACGTCAACGGTCCTTTCAACAACACCGTGTCCAGCTTTGCTCCCATCACGTTTGGAGTTCCTCAGGGCCGATCCTAGGACCATTACTTTTTTATATACATTAATGACCTTCCACTCGTTTCTAAAACCTCCCCCCCCCCACTTTTTTTTTTAATTTTTCTTTTTTTATAAAATTTAATTTGAAGAGTTTCAGTTTTGGAATTAAAAGAATTCAAATAATAATGATGAAACGTAATAAATTCTAATTGGTCTAATATTAAATAAATTTCTCTGAATATTAACAAGACAAATTACATGATATTCAAAAATAGCAATAGCAATAAACCTAACATCAAAATCGATATTAAATTGATAACACATCTATCCAACAGGTTTGAAACAACCTAACTTCCTAGGCCTTTTAATGATTCTATTTATCTGGCGTTTCTCCCCCCTCTACATGTTTTCTAAATGGCTCCAACTACAATGCAATCAGCCGTAAAGTCCCCCATTTCTTCCTCAAGATGCCCTTAAAACTCTCTATACTTCTCTTGTCCTCCCTTATTTGTCTTATGCTGCTAGGACTGGTGTGATCCTAACAACGCTAATCTTGATCTTTATTTCTCCTTCAAAATAAGGTTATACGGACCTGTACAATTTCTCTGTGGCTTGATCACACGATCCTTTGTTCTCCTCCTTGTCCACTTTGAAAATACATGATATTACACCCTTCAATGATACCTTCATGTATCAGTTCCATCACGTCTTCTCCTGAGGATCTTCTTCGATGATTACTTTTTAACATCGATTCTCATTCCATCATTATAATCCCCAGATATATGGATGTATCCTTCCTCACTGCTACTAACTCTGTCCTTTCCAGCAAAACTTCTAGAACTCAAGGAACCTTGCTCTGGAATCTTCTTTCCAATGACTCTAATCTTCTCCCTCTCTCCCTGCTTCAAATCGAAATGAAACAACATCATCAATATCTATAACTCTGCTGTATGCTGATAAACGTCACTTTTTTCTTGACTTGGCTTTTTTTCTTTTGCTTCTGATTTGTCCTATGTATTTCCTCCCCGTCCGTCTTACTTCATTTTCTTAGGTCTTTCCTTCCCCTCGTCCTTCCTTTGTCCTTTCTTTATTTCTTTCTCTCTCTATCCTTCCTGTTCTTTTTCCTCCGCTAACCTTTTATTCGCCTTTATTCCCTGCGTCTGCCGTTCTCTGTCCTTCACTCCCTTCCTTCCGTCCTTCCTCCCTCCGTCCTTTCCTCCTTCCTTCCTTCTTTCCTTCCTTCCCTCCGTCCCTCCTTACCTTGCTTCCTAGTTAGACATGTTTTGTTTGTCCTGTTTGTCTTGTCCTTTTATGTGACCTGTATCTTGTGATATTTTATCTTTTTGCATAATGGTAGAACTTAAAGAGCCACTGCCCCTTCACGTTCTGCGTGTAGCAGTGACCTCGATCTTCACATTCCAGTTTCACTATTTTCTATTATGCAATGCGGGTAAATATTTGCTGTTTTGTACATTCTTTATCGATTGAATTATACTCTGTATCTGCACATGTTTTTGTGTGTACTGCTGTGTATGCTGAAGTTCAAATAAAAATTGATGATTGATTGATTATTAATTATACATCACCGAGCAAGCACTTTTACAAAGCTAGGGGCACCATAAGGCCACATGAACGTATCGCATTCAAAATTAAAGCATCTTCGATGCAAAATTGTAATAAAGTACAGAGACTCCACCCATTTCCTAACTTGAAATCTTACCGTTACAAATTTCAAGACTAAAACAAGGTATTCTTTAAAGCAATGACATGTGATTTTTGGAGAAATGTAAAAAAAGTTCTCCAGTATTGGACAAAAATTAAAGAGTATGCCTCAAAAGGTCACCAAAAAAACAAAACAAGAAATTTATCAAAGAGCTTGATGCAAATCAAACAAACCAACAAAACAAAAGGTTTTACCTGTACAGCCAGACTAATAAAGATCAGGGCTCTGGGATTTTAATTAAAAAAACTTTATTTCAAGACATAGATCCATTATTTACACACAGCCAAAAGCACTTTGAAGGCATTTTAGTTTCTAACAAAATTGCAACCATACCAAAATCCCAACATTGAGAAAAATAGAGGGCGTGTGTCAGAAGAAACATGTTGTAGCTGCTTTAATCATAAGCCTTGCCTGACTACATACATGATAACCTTTATGATAGTACTTTGAATTTGGAGCTATGTAAAAATGAGCCATTTCAATTGAGGCAGCAAAATTCATCCTGCTAAAATGGCATCCAGTGATCCCTGGATGACCTTTGACTTATCACTACACATTCTATGCCCATGAGACCCTTTTCTTACAGATCACAGTGAGTAAAATTGCTAAATCTACGACCTTTTACATGAAAACAATGATGTCTGGATCATATTTGCTAATGTGCATTTCAATTATGGGTTGATAACAATCAACAATGGTATGCTCCTGTACAAGGAGATATTGGGTGAGTTGTTGAATAATGCATAATTATTGGACAACTTATTTCAATATGGAATACATCCCAACTGCCCAATCTCATTCTACCATCATTTCAAATACATGTCCCAATGAAATGCATTTTCCAATGACTATGTACTCCTCCATGGTGTACGTTATTTTTTAAAGATCATTGCTCCTAAAGGTGATAAATGTCCTCTACTTCTGTTGAAGAAGCAATTTGAGCAATTTAAACTATGATATTAATGACCCATACATGATCTTGATCACAGAAACTGAAAACTTCTTAACTACTTATTTCTAATATGTTTCTTCAAGTAAATAACACACATCAAAGGGGAGATGCACTTAACTCCATTCACATACTTATGAAAAGCATTCCATTTTTTCTTTTCAGAGAACAATGGAATTAGCCAGTTACTATTCATACAATTGATTAGAATTCTACATACTGGAATTGGGGATGTTCTACCAAATTCATGAATTTCAGATTAAGTCTGCTGGCAAATTTGTCACAAAATTTAATTCAAACTATCACAATTTCTACTCCACACAGAATACATAAATACTATCAATATACACTGCAGAATACCACTATTATTTTTTCGATTTAGCTATTTTCTATAAGCACTTCATTTACATGTAGGTCACATTATAGTACTTCATCTTGTTTGTCAAGCTATTTTGAAAATGTCAAGCTATGCAATTTATTTTATCTCTTTGAGATAACAATTCAAATACACTCTTTCAAAATCCATCTCATTTTTAGGCAAATTATCCATCTGCTCTTGGTGCATCGTTTGTGTGTGGAACTATTCTACAACCTTGCATTTCACACTATTTTGATCAAGCTAAGCCAAGCCTTTTAAAGATAACCATCCCTAGCTTCCCACTGCTCATATTAGCATCACTGTACACCGATATGCATCACCGCTCAAACCTTGATTCACCAACCTGATACATGTTTTCTACATGACTTACTCCAGTTTTATGATTTATTTATTACTGGTAATATTTTTTTTTACATTCTTTAACAATGCAAATTGCCAAGAGCAAAGTGCAAGTGCACTTTAAGAATAAACATACTTGTGTCAATAACTCATCTTTTAGAGGTAGGTGACCCTCAAACAGTCCAATTTTTCACGTTTTCTTCCTCACATGGAAGTATATCACAAAAACATTGGATTGCAAATTTTGAGTTAAATCAATCCAGTCATTTGGATAGGCCCTATAGAAGTAAAAATGCACACTAAATTTGCCGGTGTGTGAATTAATGTAGCCGACAATGTTTGGAGATGTTTTTGTTCCTAACATCGAAAGCAAACATTTCCGGGGCCTTAAATTTCAATGGAGTAACAAGACAAATATGAACTTTATTCTGATACCAAAATCTCAATTTTTATGGAGTAAAGTGGGGGGTCAATCGGGTCCACCACCTGTAACCCAATCATGGTCCGATTTTTCATTTGACATTCTCTCTCATGCATGGAAGCATATCACCAAAACATCGGATTACAAATTGTGGTAAAAAATTGGATTGATTAAGCCCATATTTATTGGTCGACCTTTGAGTTGCAAAAATATTGGGCGAGATGTAGTTGTGCCCAATATTATAAAACTCATAACAAGACCAATACATATCGGGTGTAATCCATCCAATTTTATCATTATTATGTTTTGGATCCAATATTTTCCCACACATGGATCCATACAAACATAATGAATTAAACCTGTCCAGCCATATGAATAGTAAAAGTAAAAATGCATAATAAATTGGCCCATAGAACAGTGTGTGTTAATGAATGTGGTATACCACTTTTTAGAGATATTTTTGTTCATAACATCAAAGGAAACATTTCCTGGGCCTAAAATTTCACTGGGGTAATGAGAAAGATATGAACTTTCTCTGATATCAAACGCTCAATTTTGATGGAGTTAAGTGTGTGTGTGTGGGGGGGGGGGACAAGGTTCACAATTGGGCCACCCACCTTTCAAGATCAGTTTGAACAATTTGCAGGCAAATACAAAGCATAACCGCAACTAATAACACCAAGAAGATTGAAGATCTGCATTTTGATTACAATTATACTTTGTTTCTGAGAGAGCAACCTTACAATAACATATAATTTCCTTTTGAATTTACAATTTCAATTTTAATTGCATCAAATTTGCATTATCTTACAACAAAATTAAAAATCTAAACCAGATGACACATTTTTTAATCATAATGCAATCTCAGCTGTCTCAACATTATTCTTTAGGGAAAAAAAGCTGTTGTCAACACTGTGGGATTCTTAAAGCCTGTTTATTTAACATTCTCCCCCATTCCAGGTAATGTTGAAACAGCCTCTTACTCCCGGTCAATGACCAGTTCTACTATTGAAGACCAAACCGTTTTAGTCTTGCAGTTTGTAGCTTTCATTAAAAGCTCAGTATTCCTTTATGTAGAAGTTTCACAGCCAGATTCTTACTCAGTGTAACCCATAGCTTAGGCAACTCCATGTGTACTCTTAGTTCTACTTCAGTGGTATACCCTCTTGAAGTAAGTTTGCTGCAGGACCTACAGCTAAAGGTTCAGTCACACAGCCGATTTTTTGCTAGAAAACCACTTCCAGACTGCTCCAGACTGGTGCCGATTGGCCAGTTTTTGAAAATCGTGAGTAATTTTCCTTTTTCAGGTGTTGTTTTGGCCAAGTCTGGGACTGTCCTGTACAGTCTTCTGCAGTCTTGTGTGGTCAGGAGCACGTGGCAAATTTGAAAAACCTGCCACGATTTTTTCTTGCAGCTTAAAAAAATTGTGACGGGTTTTGGAATCGGGAAGGTCGGCTTGAACACATGAGCGGTTTGGAAGTGGTAGCCGATGAGTTGGTGCGCATCATGAGTGGTTGTGTGCAGTTGGAAAGTGGTCAGCAATGAGTCTGCTCCAAGCGGGAGAGAAAATGCAAGCCAACAGCCTACTGCTCGGCGATTGAGCATCTCTTGTCTTGTAATTTGAACAAGACTGCAGCCGATTTGTGGTCTTGCGTAGTTGGGAAGAGGTTGAGTCGCGTCGCGGGTTGTCTTCATGTGACCGGACCTTTCTTGCATCAACAACTCGGCGACCAATCGACGAGCAGTCTTGACAGCGACGCGTAACCATCAATCTACTCATGCGATATTTTGTTAATTGCGCGGACTCAATAATTCCAAACACGATTTCATACACTTTCACATTATAACTGCTGTAATACATTGATTTTTTTGGTGGCAAATGAATTGTACATTTTAACATTATTTTCTTTATACACAGAAAACCATCGATAACCATGTTAACGTTTCTTGCGAAATTTTGTTATTAAATCCTATAAGCATATTCGTTTCCGCTGAGGTATACGGTTTCATCGCAAAAGTAGGCCGGCACTTGCATCCCCCCCAACTTCACTCAATTCTTCATACCACTCATAAGTACCATCTATAATTCTTACCATACCGAATAACTTTGTAGCATTATTTCTAAAGTAGATACCACCTTTTCAGTACTAATAATATGTAATACTTAACAAGTCGTACTTCCCATGCACAGTATGGGCACAGTATGCTATTTTCAATACAAGAAATCTTGCCTTTTATATCGTTCCGCTTGGCAATTCGGTCATCATATGACTGTCATTAATTCAAATATCAATTACTAAACAACAGTTTCGCCCCCCAACATCATTATTATCACCCGTTTACCATTCACCCAGGGTTCTATTCCAAAAACAACGACAATGTGCTTTTCAAAATTATTTTACAAATAAGTGGCCATATACCCGCTTTCACATAAAACGAAACAAATACTTCAATATAAAATATACACCTACTTTTTTTTTTTTTTAATTTTTTAGGTTTTTTCTTTTTTTAAATTTAAAATTCCCTTTCGTAATTATACAATACGAATGACTAATGCATTTGGATACAACCACATTCGATATGGCGCCTTATCATATCAGTAATACACGCCTCTACAAATCTACTATACAACACACGCTATCGTGTACATAAAGAACGCAGTCGGAACTGCTCGTAATTACTACTGAAATACATCTAAAAAACAGCCAAGCAGGAACGTTTCAGTAAGCTTGAGAACACGATTGCCCTATCTGCTACCGTCTCACTTGTACAATCTAACGGGCTTCCATATGAAAGGAAGTCCTTAAAAACTGCAGGAGTGACGGCACCATCTCTTCAACTAAGTGGAATTATACATTCACCGCAGCACTTTTTAACAAAGCTAGGGGCACCATAAGGCCACATGAACGTATCGCCCTTCAAAATTATAGCATCTTCGAATGGCAAAGTTGTAGAAAATCAGGAGTATAGCAAGATTCAGTTGTTGAACCAACCAAACATTTCAACTTCTTATTGGCCAGGAACTCGACCATACTTTCTTTGTAATTTGCAAAATGATTAAAGAGGGCAAAATGGCCATGACTTCTTTATGTGTTTATGTCCCTGGTCTGAGCATAGTGATATTGTAGTAAAATCCTGGCTGTACATGAATGAGTCATTTTTCTTGAGAATTGGAAACTAGATATGAGTGGCCATGCTTTCCCTTGACCTGAACTTTTAAAATTGTAAGCCTAACCAAAAAAGCAATAAGACTTTCCCTTTCCCTTTAGGAGCATCAGCCCAGAAGTTTTTGGGCGTAACTAACGAGAGACCAATATCTGAACACGGGACAATTCAGAGAAAAATATAACTTTTGGCAAATATGAAGTCTGCCGGGACCCGTTGCTGCGTGTAGCCACAGGAGAGGGGTAACGTTACTATGGGGTCAACTTTTGAACTGCTCTAAATCTAATATAATATAGCTCAAATTATTCTTAAGGGAAGGCAGGAGTACAAAATCAATTGGGCACCGCTTGTGGTTCTTTCCTCCTTTCCAAATATTTGGGAAAATAGCAAAGGTCTTTGTTTATTTCAAGAAAGGTTCACCCGTTGGAAAGCATACCCAATTGTTTTAAAAATTATTTTTTAATGTTTATGATACATATCCCAATATAAATGCTTTGTGTTCACTTTCCGCATCTCCTTGTTTGTTATAATTGCATGGGTATCAAGTTTCCCTGTAGAATTCATAGGGACGGGGACATTATACCCGTCCCTAATGACGGAGGGAACCAACCCTAATGCAAATAAAAAGCATATTTTGAATCATTATCATTAAATATGTTTTTTAATATTTTTAAAAGACTCTTTGTATTACCCATTGTTGACCTTTCTTGATAACAAATGACCTTTACCTATTTTCCCATATCTTGAAAGGAACACCCACACATTGATACCACTTGACTTTTTTACTCCTGGTATCCTAAGAATAATTGATCTATATTTCATTAGATTTAGAGCAGTTCAAATATTGACGCCCCATAGTACTTTACCCCTCTCCTGGGGTCTACACCACAACGGGTCTCCGGCAGACTTTAATATTTTCAAAAGTTATCTTTTTCTCTTAATTTTTTCCCATATTCGCTATTGGGATCAGCTTTCGTCTAAAAACCAAAACCTTCTGGGCTACGGTCTATTTGCTTAACTTTTCAATTATTGTTTATTTTATTGAATCTTTCTTTATTCAGGGTAGCCCCTTCAATGATAAGTGCCTGGGTTCCAAGGAGGCCCTCATTACAATATACAAGATCAAAATACAACTGAAAGTATGATGCACATAATATTAATCAAGGAGAACTATAACCATACATACATAAAAATCAGACAGGTTTACAAACAAGAGTTTTTTGAATTGTGGCCAAGACTCATGTTGTTAAATTACAATCTAACATCTGCGGCAGGCCATTCAATTTATTGGTAGCACGTGAATGGAATTCCTTTTCCCTGCTGTAATGTTCCAGATTGGTTCAGATAGAGCATGTTTTGTTTGACTCCTAGTTACCTTTGAAGTGAATTTCATGCATAAATGACAAATAGAGAGGAAGTAACTATGGGCCATACCTTTTAGACATTTAACTATTATATTCTTAACAGCTAGTGAAATGTAAGCAATTTCATTGTCTGATCCCGGCTTTCAATTCTGTTTAATGAACCCAGGTAGTCGCTCTGCGTCTTACGTTATTTGGAGTTTGATGCGCTCGCGTCATTCCGCATTTTGCTACTTTCGTGCGTGCCTGCCTACGTTGCGTATGATCGGTGCGTTCATCGGGTTGTTCGATTGTTTTCTTCATCTGGGTGATGGCAGTCCTTTCTTTTTGTATTTAAGGCCGTAACGTATCGCGAAATTGGGTTAAAGATGCCCTCAAATGATAAAGCTGTTTAAGAATGAGAATAAAGGTATGATATTGGAACCCGGTAAACTCTCTTTACGAACGATTGGAACCCGTCGAACACCATTATTTTTGCGTGCAGCACTCGGGCCGTCCAGCCTCGTTTCCACTTAAAATAATGTTATCTCCTTGGTTCAATTCGTCGTAAAGAGAGTACCGGTTCCCAAAATCATACCTTTATTCTCTAATTACCACTTTTTTAACCACCCCGCACCTGTCATTTAGTTTGTTCATTTCAAAGCACCGACTCATGTCGTAATTGTTTTCTGATATCTGCAGAAAGAATAATCCGAGCTAATCTGTTATACAGATTAGGGGGGGGGGGGTGACTTTATAAGCTCATTAACAGTTTTGTCAAAACAGAACTTCAGTATTCAAAGTTTGGCATGACTAAAGCATTTGGCAGCAGATTAGGGTTCTTTGGAATGAAAGTTTTACACGTCTATTATACCACAACGCTTAGAAATACAAGAAAACATTTAATTAAATAGATCTGACCAAGACATCATAGAAATCAAAGTTCACCTAAATACTTATATAACATTAACAGCCCCGATCAAATGTGTCTTATTACAATATAATTTACACATTTTTCAAACTTTTCTAACATCTGCTGAGTACCAAAACCATGAACTTGGTTTTCTTTTTGGCTATTTTCAAAACAAGTTTAAAAAAAAAAGGGGTTGGGGGGGGGTTAATTATTTAACCATCACAATTTTATTAATGTTACATTGGAGATCTGATTGGAGATTATAGGGTAGGGGCCATTTGCAGTACAAAGAGAGGGTGGTGTATCATCACATACCACACCTTTAACAATTACCACGTAGTAGGTAAACTATTACCAAGATGATGAAAGAAAGTGGACCAAGTATGGAGCCTTGTGGAATACCAATATGATATGTTTTAAAGTCAGAAATGGTAGAATTAATATTGACAGTTTGAGCCCTATTACCAAGGGTAAGAACTTCACCACCTAAACACTACTTTTAAACCATATTGATACAATTTGTTAATTAAGAGAGAATGGTTTACACAGTCGAAGGCTTTCTTCCGGTCCATAAACAATTGCCCCTGTGCCCCAACCATTATCATATTGTTTAAATATAATCTTGAATATTCAAGAAAGATTATTTTTGGAGTTGAATGATTTGTGCGGAAACTGATGGTTTATCAAAAGAATAACCTTGGTTTGTGAGATAAGAGTATAATTGGTTGTGTACAGTCCCTTTCAAGAATCTTAATAATAAGAGGCAATACTGATATAGGCCGGTAATTTCCACATCTCATTGGTCACCGTTCTAAGAAGACCACTATCAGTGATTTGCTAATCCAGCAAATCGAACAAATCAATCAAAAATCAGATTTTTGCTGTATGTAACAAGTACAGGTATCCTAATATACCTGCAAATGATATAAGACCAAAAGCAACCGAATAAGACAGAATCGAGCTTTTAGTCCTTATTGTCCGTAAGGACACTTTACTACAACACACGGTAATTGAATGGAGAATCGTATTTGGAACACTGACTGGTCGTTTTCTTCTTTTTCTGTCAATTCTACATCTGGAAAGGGTACATTATGAGAATTCTACATACTATACTTCACTTGGAAGCTATTCCTGCCAAATTATCAATTTTTCAAATTCACTGATAGGTCTTTAATATTGGGGTAACTTGTGGCAATTTCCCAACGCTGCTGGTATCTTTATGTATAAGAGAAAGGTTTCAAATATATGCAGAGAATGGCAAATGTAAGGTGCAGCTAATTTTAATGAGTTTGACACTTAAATCATCATACCAGCGCTTTGTTTGTTTTGAAACAATTTGTTTATATACAAAATCAGTGTAACATTTCCTAAAATTGAAATAATTATTATCATTAGTTTTATCATTTGTACATAACATGAATATTATCAAAGTTTTAATCAGCTAAGTTTTGAGCCTACTGAAAGTGAAAATAATTATTAACAATATTTGCAGTATCCTTAGAAGATATTAATCCTCATCATTTTAACATAGTATGTGGAGGATGAGTTTGATGGAAGCAGCTTCTTATTGTAGACCATAGCTCTTTTGATTATTTACATTTTTTTAGTTTATAGAATTCGAATAGATTTCTTTGTTAGAGTATGAATCGCATTATTGGGGCCTTGTTTCCGATACATTTAGTCTATTAGCCAATCATTAGTGTCATTTGTTTTAATGAGCTTTGCTATAAAAAAATCATCACGCGACCTTTACAAATAGAGAGGAACTCCTGGTAATCCATTCAGGCTGAGACCCTTTTATGCGTTTCTCTCTAACAGGTGCAATGAGAATTACAACAAGCCTTATTTGAAATCAGTCTCTTCCATCTTCTAAAGCATCATATACATTATTATTTATGATCTCATTCCAATTTAAACTACTTATTGTATTTACAAAAAATCTGATCATTAAATGCTTATAAGATCCAGTGGCTGATTTTTTTTTTTTTTTGGTAAAAGGGGGGAAAAAAAAAAAAAAGGCACTGTCAGCAAGCGTAAGGTGTGGCCCTTTAGGATCGCTTCCGCGACGCAATTTTTGCACTTAGTGCGACTAGAGGTGTCTGAGGGGCCCTGAGAGCAATATTTAGGGGTCCCTGTCCGTCAGCTGCTGACACTGCTGGACTCTTAAATCCACACTGATAAGATCCTATTTTAATTATCTTAGACAAGAATTAATTTGTTTTACCTTGCGAACAACATAAATGAGATTATGATCACGAATTTTCCTGACTTGAACACCTGATCTACAAATAGTTTTCAAATTATACCTCAATACAACCATAGAACATTCCTAGACCTATTTAAATTTGTTAAGATTCTTTATAAAAACTAGGGGGTCATCACAAGGACAAAGAATGTTCAAAATTGAACTTTTTTTAAGAGTAAAGGACATTCGGCAACTGTCTGACCATCAGAGAGAATTTGTTTGCACTTTGGCTCTTAGTGCCTATGACAATTTTATGCGTTCTCTTTAGTTCTTTCAATATTTTCCTTTGAATCAAAATGTGTCATATTTTAAAATTTTCAAAGAAATCAGGGGTTTTTTTTCATATTTTTCTTTTTCTACAAAATGAATAAAAATGCTCAGCAAAGAAAATAAGTGTTATGGCCTAATTTTGTTGCACAATCCAACCAGATAGCTTCTGCAAGTGGATATGAGTAGCCTGACTGTCTATTCCAATGTCCACACTTAACTACCTTCTTTCCACCTACTGGTGAACTTCAAAGTAGCCATCAAAGGTGCGTGTTGTAATCGCCTTTCAGATGCAAGGCCGTATTTTTCTCATGGTCGTCCTGAATTTTGAGACCATCAAACCATTTCTTCCTCAAGAATAGAAAACAAAAAAAAAAAACAACCGAATTAGTGGTTAACCATCGATATTAAGCACAATATTAACATAGATCTTGTGCTATGCATTATTGCTTCTACCATCAAAACCGCAAGTTGTTTCCCACTGTTACGTGATTGGGTTGGGGGTATCTATGCAAGCGCCAGGCCTCTCATAGCAGTAAGACACATAGAAAGACGGAAATCAAACAGCACCTCAGGAATGTATTCAGCTGTATGCTTATTGTAGAGGAAAAACAACAACAATTCACTGGTGTACTTTGGAAGACCTGCCTGCAGCTATCATAATTAATGGCTGATTGCATATGGTCGACGCAGAGACAATGCCACCCGTGGTAAGAATCTGGCTGTGTAATAAAGATTTTGCATAACGTGTGCAGCTAAACTACTTGCACCTATTGCAAGCCTTCATTAAATTTTGAAATAACTTCTTTTTAGTTCAACACTGTATCAATTCTTGTCTCACATTTTTCAACTATCTTCTACACCAGTACCGACAGTTAGATTCTTTTCTATTCCAAACACTTTTTTCTGATCAAGTTCACATTTTGTCATTTTGAATAGATAAGTCTTCTACAGCGGCAATGGAAGTCAACAAAATGAAGTAACATATAGACTATTTAAACCGCATGTTTTAAAGCCAAGTGTGGTTTGAATCCATCCCATGATGCATAGCAGTGCCTATACAGTAACTGTACAAAACGCATGTCAGTATTAGGGCTAAAAAGTGTTCCAAAGTTTAAGAACCACGATACATTTCATAATCATAGCAAAAATTCCTAAGTACTAAACGCTTTGTGGGCTTTAAAATGCGTGTTCAAAGTCGGGTTTTTGATTGTTAAGAATAGGATTTTTATGTGACATCACATGACCGATTGAGGTGAAATTTTCCCAAACACCGGTGCACTGTGGGAGTTGACTTCAAAACACCCCCGGTTGGTAAACATAGGATAAGCAATGTTTGTTAATTATGGTCTGGGGCATCCTGACTCAATTGAGTAATTTAATCCTTTGACCAGAAGATTCACAGGAATGGATTCATGGTCAACAAAATAAGTGCAACGTAGGATTTTATTGGTCTTATTGGGTAACGCAATTGAAATCCACACCCTTCTGTTACGACTACATTAAGTTACCCCAAGGGAGTGCTAAGAAATGCCGATAGAGTTTTGGTGAAAAACACAGCCTATAGCTTTAACTTTCGTTCATAATATTTACACGTACGGTGTGACCTACTATCTTGGCCACAACAATTGTTAGCACGTGTTGTTAATTGCACTTACTAATTTATAATAGACCGATAGCTCACTTTCATTTAAGTAATATTTCCACGTACATGGGTGACCTACTATCTTGGCCATAACAATTTTTGGCACGTGTGGTATTGGCACTTGATTTAGAAATAGATTATATGATGAATACACACCACGCTTTTTTTTTCGGGTGTCCCTCCCCTCCTTCCAAGTTACGTTGAAGATCAAATGTTGTGGAGTACATTTCAGTACATTTGTTCACCAGTGAGCAGAATTTTGCAATTCAAGTGACAGTGGTCTATTACTTTTGATCATAACCATAACCTTATGAGTTGAAAGCCCTTTTTATTGGCAATGAATAAATCAATTTAATTCCTTGGGTGATGTAGTTAACATGGAAGGTATCAGATATGTTTTGACCAGGAAGTTTGAAGAAGACATTTTCTGTGTGGGACATGGCTCTTATTCTGAATTTTATAACCAATTTCCAGAGACTTTAGTGTTCATCCTAATACACTGGGTCGGGGGTAGACAAATAAGGATCAAATAACTCTCCGATCCTGACAAAGAGGTCTAAACAAGTTATCCACCCGAGTAAACTCTATTTATGGACAATTTTTTCACTGAAAGACCCTTCTTTTTAACAGAGTGGGTGTGGATTTCAAATGCGCTATCCATTTGTATCGACACCCCCCCCTCCCCCCCGAGAAACTTAATTGTAGTCTTAAACAGAGGTTTGATTTCAAATGGTAGTTAATACCCTCTTCCCTTTGGAATCTACTCTCCCTGTTACTTAACTGTATCCTTAAACAGAGGGGTGTGGATTTCAAATGCATTTACCCATACACTATTCCTTTATACATCTACCCTCCCCTGTGGGTAACTTAATTGAAGTCTTAAACAGAGGAGGGTGGGATTTCAAAATTCCGTTACCCAAACAACTATTCCATTTGAAATCACAACTGGCCCCCCGTGGGTAACTTAATTGTAGTCTAAAACACGGAGGGGTGGTGGATTTCCAATCAGATAACCAATACAACTGTTCCATTTGAATCGTACCTCCCACTCCCCCTGTGGGTAACTTAACTGTAGTCCTCACACCTAGGATGTGGGGATTTCAAATGCAGTTACCAATAACTTTTCCATGTATAATCTACACTCCCGCCCCACTCACCCCTGTGGTAACTTCATGTAGTCCTTTAACAGAGGGGGTGTGGTTTCAAATGCATTTACCCCAATACACTATTCCATTTATAATCTCCCTGTGGGTAATTTAATTGTAGTCTTTAACAGAGGGGGTGTGGTTAAAAGAAGTTACCCAATACACTATTTCATTATATCTACATCTCCTGTGGGTAACTTAATGTAGTCTTAACAGAGGGGTGTTGGATTTCAAATGCAGTTACAATACACTATTCATTGCGAATCTACACCCCCTATGGGCACTTAATTGTAGTCTTTAACAGAGGGTTGTGGATTTCAAATGCAGTACTCCAATACCACTATTCATTGGAATTCTTCACGGTCCAGCCTGTTTTTAAGTTAACATTAGAGGTAAAAAATGGGCATAGGCTTAGACCATATTAATTTCCATAAGCAATAACAGCACTTTCTAAGAGCAACCCAAATTCCGGATATTTTGAGATTTGCACAGTTCCATGGTACGTGACAAGTCAAACAATACCTGGTGAATGCTTTAGTTAAAATTTCTCTGTGTTGCAAAAGAAGAATTTGTGAATGAGTAATTCATATTGGAGATATCTGATAATAATTCAACGGCTGCTGGGAAACGCCTTCAATATGAAAGAGTTAGGAAATTGTGACATGTACATGTCTATGCTGATCCATTAGTGGTCCATGGTTCAGGACAAGGCATTTTCATGAGGTGGCACTATTTCTTCATTAACGGAAATTAAATGAAACGGTTCGTTTCCAGCTCCGCCATTAAATCACAACCAGGACTTCCTGATAATTAAAAAATCGCCTCTTTTATGGACAAAAATACCACATTTTTGAGCATCTACCACTGCATAGTAGAGTTTTCTAGAGAATTACAACACAACTGTGAAAAAATATCAAATTTTGAAAATGGGGCCTCTCTTCAAAAAATGTGCTGTGTTATTGCTTTAACTACTACAGGAGAATTTTGGTTCATACTGTCTCCAGGGGGCGTACAACAAAGGTGGGGAATATCCCCTTGGTTTCCAACCTATTTGGGAATGTACCTTTGTCAGAATATCTGTCTAATATTCTCTGTATACTACAATATCTGGCAAGGTGTTATTAGAATCAGTTTGTCCCTTATGTATAACCTTAATAGGTTCTATGAATAAATTTAAATAGTGTATAAATAACCTTAGATGTAAATAGGCCCCTTAGATCCCTTATTTTTTTGTGTCACTAAATTACAAAGTAAAGATAGTGAAAAGTGTTCACTATTATTTTTAAAATAATTTTATTTATTGGCTAAACCATTTCTTTCCTATTTCACAAGGAATCTTTCAAGGGTTCTTGTATTTAGGGTTCTTTAAAGGTGCAGCGAGAAATTATCTGAGGATACATATTTCTCACTTGATTGGTTGTAAAAACACCTATTTGAGAATGTATTGAAGGGTTTAAGTGGAACAAGCAAGAAAAGAAAACAAGGAAAACCAAAAGCTACATTTTTGAACCTTCCTACTGTCCTAATCAGACTTAGAAGCACCTTGGATGTCTGAATAGGCATGAATAGAAAATATTAAAAAATCATTTCCTTTATATTCTTATTACCAAGAAAGCATTTTCCAGCCTATTCACTTCACGTGTGATTTAACAATGGTAAGCTCCTCAATATACCAAAAACTGGTTTAAATATGGTAGGGTACGTCGCCAAAGTGAGTACAGGTGTACTCCAGTGGTCAAAATGACCACTTTTTTATGCATTCATCATATTTTTACAAAGATGACCCATTCATTCTAGTCATTCCCCAAAAACATGGGTATTCAAACAGTAACATATTTAAAATTGGAACCAGAATATAGATTTGCCAAAAAATGTTTCATAAAAATAAAATGTCGGCATTTATATAGCGCTTCACAATGTATCAAATCCCTTTACATTTATTCCGCTGCACTAGAATATGTCATCTGCCCTACAAATGCCCAAGGCATCCATACCTTTGGGCGGCGCTCAATGAACAATTCCTAACAGCTCCCCATTTTGCACCTGGGTGGAGAGAAGCAATCGAGGGTAAGTGCCTTGCCCAAGTGCACAACACAGTGGCCTCAACCAAGAACCTTTGGATCATGAGGCAGTCGTTGTATCCACTGGACCACATGTGCCCTCCACATCTTTATAGTACGTTAGCATTTTAGAACCCTTTTAGACCATTTAGACCCATTTAAGACCATCTTAGAAACATTTTTAGACCCATTTTAGCACACATTTTAATAATTAATAAAAAAATGACCAATTTATATAGTAAGCACTGGAAGAAAATGGCCTAAGCCATTAGTGTCAAAAACAATCCATTGCTATAAGTGAGGTATGAAATGTAACCGATATGGCGGCACATACCTACCCCTCTCCACTGAGTACCCCCG
The DNA here is from genome assembly GCA_023653785.1 of Ophioderma brevispina. NCBI lineage: Eukaryota > Metazoa > Echinodermata > Ophiuroidea > Amphilepidida > Ophiodermatidae > Ophioderma > Ophioderma brevispina. The sequence goes on from JAMKCH010018876.1 coordinate 73,094, forward strand.
GCCCCTCCCTGGAGTTGGCCAAGTCAGTTTTCTGAATCCATTCTTGCTTTTGCAGGTTTTCAACAGATATTATGGTTTCTCCCTGCTTCTAAAACTCAAAATTTCCCTTATCGTTCTGTAACCGGGGTTATATCTATGTGCAGAGTATCTAAAAACAGGTAACCAAAAAGTAGCACTTTGATACAGTTAGGCATTGTAAAAACTATACGATACGGAACGATTAGGACCGGTTTTTTCGGGAACTTTTTTTGGAAAAAATTTTTTTCTCGTCGTTGATTTTTTAAACAAAAAAGCACAATGAGGACACGATTCTTCTCGCCAAACAATAAAGTAAATACATAAGAATTAAAAAAAAAAAAAAAAACGAGAAAAGAAATTTCTAGTCAATTTTTCTCGCCAACCAAAAAAAACATAAAACCCCCCCCCCCCCCCAAGTAACCCCCCCCCCCCCCCTTTAGGAAAAAATCCACAACGAGAAAGCGTACATTTCTTTTCTCGTTGTGTTTTTTTTAAAAAACACACATGAGACAAGAAATTCTCGTCACTTTTTCCTCGCCGAAACCATAAAAAATACATAATTAAAAACACACGAGAAAAGAATTCTCATCCTTTTTCTCGGCCAAACAATAGAAAATACATAAAATTAAAAAAACCAACGAGAAAAGGAATTCCTCGTCACTTTTTCTTTCTCGCCAAACATAAAATACTTAGAATTTAAAAAAACACAACGAGAAAAAGAAATTCTCGTCACTTTTTCTCGTCACAATAAATACATAAAAGAATTTAAAAAAACAAAAAAAACCAACCAGAAAAAGTGACGAAATTGCTTTTCTCGTTGTTTTTTTTAATTCTTCTGTATTTTATTGTGTGGCGAAAAAAGTGACGAGATTTCTTTTCTCGTTGTTTTTTCACAAACAAGAATTAGAAACAAATCCACAACGAGGAAGCAGATCTCGTCCTTTTTCCTTCTCGCCCAACCTACAATACATAAGAATTAAAAAAAACACCACGAGAAAAAAAATTTTTTAGTAAATCTTTTTTTATTCAATTATAACAATAAAATAGATAAGGAATTTTTAAAAAAACAACGAGAAAAGAATCTTGTGTGTTTTTTTTAATGCTTATGTATTTTATGTTTGGCGAGGAAACAGTGACGAGAATTTTCTTTTCTCGTTGTGTTTTTAACATAAGAATTAGAAAAAAAAATCCACAAACGATAAAGCAATCTCGTTCTTTTCCTTCGCCAAACATAAAATCACTAAGAATTACAAAAAAACGAGAAAGAACTTCTCGTCACTTTTCTCGCCAAAAACAAAATCCACAGTGGAGAAAGCAGATCTCGTCCTTCTCCTCGCCAAACAATACAATACATACGATGAAAAAAAACACACAACGAGAAAAAGAAATTCTCGTCACTTCATAATTTTCCCAAACAAACTCCACCACGAGAAAGTCAGCCATCTCGTCCTTTTCCTCTGCCACACAATAAAATACATACTAATTAAAAAAAAAACAAACTCGAAAAAAATTTCGTCACTTTTTTTTTCCTCGCCAAACAAAACAATACATAAACTTAGGAAAAAATCCACAACGAGAAAGCAGATTAGGTCCTATCTCGCCAACAATATTCAAATACATAAGAATTAAAAAAAAAAACACAACGAGAAAAGGAATTCTGGTCACCCTTTCTCGCCAACAATAAAATAATAAGAATTAAAAAAACCAACGAGAACAGAAAAACTCGTAACTTTTTCTCGCCAAACAATATAAAATACATAAGAGGATTAAAAAAAAACACAACGAGAAAGAAATTATCGTCACTTTTTCTCGCCAAACAATAAAATAACATTAAAATTAGAATGTACAGTTAACCCGCTAGAGGGCGTTTGGGGCAAGAAGAATTTTGGCGAGAAAAAAAAATCTCGCTGAATATTTGAGCTAAATCGTGCATAAATGGTAAAAAACAGGTCAGTTTGTTCATAGGACACTTTTACAATAAAGAAAATTAAAATGGCATGAACCGTTAAGATATTTGTGCATCACCAAGAGCAGTTAACTCACAATTATTGTATGATAATGAATGTATTGCTAGCCCACTTGGGGGAGGGAATATTTCTGGAATTGAAATTGTTACTGCCAAATATGGAGAAATCTATGTACTGTAAATGATGTCATCTTATTTATGTTACCATCCAAAAAAACTTGTTACCAGGGGAGAGCCTCATAGTGTTTAGGAATCCAGGTAACACCCCATTAAATCTAGGGGGTCTGTAGTGAGGGGATTCAAGAAGGTTGCTTGGTAATTGGTTTGATCAAAAACACTGATCATGACTAACACTGCAAATTTGTTTGATTAAGAATAAATGTTGAAAATTTTAATGTTAAAAAAAAAAAAAAAAAAAAAACAAAACAAAACAAAAAAGATTACAGGCTACTTTTGATATGTGAATATCTTGTTTGAAGGGGAAAGACTGATTTCTTGTAGCTACGAGGGGATGCTCAAGTTCTTAACCATCGTGACCTGAGCCATATTTGTGTAAACACCGACCATCCTTAATTTAAACATCAATAAGTACAAACATTCCCAATATGACATTCCATAATGTATAAAGCAAGGCAAATATGAAAATACTGGCTATATGGTGGGATTAATCTGCTGACTGGCAAAATATTAGTGTTGACACTAAAAACTTGTTGATGTATATGAAATTAGTAATTTCTGTCATTTAGAGCCAAAACCATATGAAATGAAAATGACAGTTTTGCTGCCTACCATGTAGGCATTGGAATTTTGGTATAAGAAAAGAAGTGAACCAATAAAACGATCCTTTGAGTACAAAAATCAATAATTAAGGTCAATTCTAATGTCATGCTAGGCATATTGGTACTTTGTATGCAAAAAGGGGTAGAGTAGTTGCCACCCTATCCATCAACTAAAGGAATTTAATTCAGTGCCTATACACCCAGTTGGTGCTTGTAGGGTATTTGCAAATCTGTTTTATGCATGAAAAGGAGTATATAATATCCTTGGCTATTAATTCTTTTGCCCCCAGAAAATGCGAATTGATTTTGGAATAATTACTAGAAAACCAATTAGGGGCTTGGTAGCCCCCCCCCCCCCCCCGGGAATCAGGGTTAAGTCCATAGTTTGCATGCAACATTCAGAATTTTATTGGGGGGGGGAACTTACCAGGGGTGGGGGCCGTGGGGACTCACATTTTGTTTGTCAGGGAGGCGGCTGGAACCCAAATCGGTTACCAATTTTTAAGGTCATTTTGGTATAAAAGGGTACCCCATTTCAGGATTTTTTGCTTCAAATTCAACCATTCTTAGATTTTCCTGGGTCACAAACAGGATTGTTTAAAACCTGCTTCTTCTCGTGCGTATGAGGCAGCAGTAAATTGTGAAGCGGTGGAACCTGCGCACTGTTTGATTGGTTTGGGTTTGGGAAGTCTATATCCACCAGTGGACTAAAGGTAGGCACCATTGAGAATGTGATCTGCAGTTTGTGATGGAGAACCCAGTAGCAGGCTGGAGATGGTAGCAGCCCCAACGGTGCATATTGGATGTTGAAGACGACTGACTCCTGAGCGAATCCGTTTCAAGGTTACCCATTCCTTGTGGAAGATTGCTACCAGTGGGATTTTCTGTCATAGGTGTGGTGGCTTAAAGCGACACGGGGCAGATTTTGCCAAAATGATTGTGATCATTTGCGGCAGGCCACTGCCCCCTTTGGAGTCCACCAATTGGCAGTGGAAGAAAATACCTCAAATAACTGTAAAAAGTATGTTCCTGTGGTCAGCAAAATTCATTTTGCCACGCACGTGAAGACTCTTAGACTTAGAGGGAATTGGAAGACAAAATTCAAAACATGCACAAAAAATACACAGCTATGAGAATCCTGAGTTTTCCCGATTTTTCCCAGGCTAGCTGCGCTCGCCGGTTGACACACCAACATTTGGTTCTAAAATCTTGAAGAATTGTGGTGTTTGGGGGGGTGGGGGGGGTGGGGGGTGGGTGTGTGTGTGTGGGTGGGGGGGTGGGGGGATGGGAGGGGGTGCATCCACACACAAACTCCTTCCATTTTCTTTTTCCCTTTCTCTTCTCTCCTCTTTTAACCTTTCCTTCGCTTTCGCCCTCTCCTTCCCCTTCTTTTCTCCCCTTCTTCTTTTCCTCATTTTTTTTAGCTTTCCCATTTTAGGTCCGGGGGTAGGGGGTTAGGTAGTCTGCCCCCAAGTGGTTATGCCACTGGTTTTGGTTATCATATTTTATAACTGACTGTCTCACACTTTATTTTTTCCTTTTAAGCAAAATGCCTTTATTAAATTAATCAATTGATCAAAGACATATAAAATACATAACATTATAGGTATTTCTTGGTGGACAGATAAAGAAAAAAAACATGATTTAATTGGTATTACATATGCGACCCACTTTTCCAAACCCAGGAACAAGTCACAGTGACTCATTCCTCATTTGAACAGAGTCAATCAGAAATATCCAACTCCCGCAATTTCAACCATCAACCAACAACAAACGCAAGTATGACTTTAGTTGCTCCACAGGGGGACCAATCCCACCAGCCAATTGAAGGATGTAAGCTGACAAAAAAGGTTGCATCCACCACATGCCACGGTTTGAAGGTATTCTGTACTTTTAGGCAGTGACTATATACACGGCTCTGGCCGTGTGCCTCTAAAACACGGCGACTATATACACGGCAACTTCGTTTTTCTGTCAATCAAACTGTGTTTGGCTTCCTGATTGGCTCCAGTGTAGCTTTTATAGGCGGCGCCATGTTCAATAAAAATCACAGCTTAAAAAGGCCTCCAAACTACGATTGAAATATTCCATTTCATTTCAGTATCGCTTTCACCTAGCACAAATGGGAACTATTGGAAGGAGTGTAGAACAATCTAAATTAATTTCAATAGCTGAACAATGTCGAAGGCAATGTGCGTTCAGACTTCGCATTCATTGCATGTCGGGGCGATGTGTTCCCGGGTCTCAATGTTTGTTTGCGTATCATACGATGGCGAGGCATTGTAACCTTATAAACCCTCCAATGCGTGATTCATTATCGGGACTACTCCCGACATGGCGACAATTTTAGTTCCGCTTTCAGTAACAAAGGAATAAAAATAAGTCTTATTTAGGCCTACATCATTTGGATAGTACAACTCTAGTTTGAGTAGTAGCCTTCGGCCCTACAGTCGGAATATTGTATAGTGTTTTGTACAGTTTTCACAGAAGAGAAACAAATGGTAATGCCAGTCAGAGGGGACTTTTAAAATAAATTACAGAGATTCTATGAAATCACAACGGTCAAATGAGGAAAGGCAAACTACCATTTTCTTAGACCAACGATGGGATGTGTAATTGCCTCTTTTAAAATAGTTGTAGCTGCATACTCTACAACAAAGTACTAAAATAAAAAAATAATGGAAGGCCTAAATCAAAAGAAAATAATTAACAAATAAAATTAATGTAAAATAAGAGTTTACCAAATAAATGACGAAAATTTTAAAATAAAACAAAAATTAACCAATAAAGCCGATTTTGCTAAATTATTAAAAAACAATTAAAAATACGAACAAACAAAAATAAGATTAAAGAAATTAAACAAAACAACAAAATAAAAAACGAGGTAAAGTTAAAAAATCAATAAAAAATGAATGATTAAAAATAAAAACAAGACTAAATTTAAAAACTAAATAACAACCATAAAATAAAATAGACCTAAAAGTAAAAGACAAAGAAAAATAAAAAAAAATTCAAAGGAATAAAAAGAACCAAAACAAAAACCAAAATTACAAATTAAAATAAAAACTAAAATATTTTAAATATATAAAACATTGAAGAAAAAAATACAAAGAGAGGGAAAACACATGACGAAAAAGAAGGTGGCAAAAATGAAAGCAAGATACCAAAATAGCGAGAAAAAAGAAAATGAAGAATAACATAAACAATGGTAAAATAATTAAAAAATACTACCATATAAAAGAAATTTTTTAAAAAGTCCACGCACCTCTATCTTATTTATTATTATCTCTATGATGAAAAGCCATCACATAACAGGCGCCGGGCCAGGTTTCATTCATACACGGCTGCCGGGTTGTCACGTGACATTCATACACCGGCGCCGGCGCCGGGCAGCCTTTTTGCCGGTAATGTAGGCTCGGCCAGTAAGGCTTCACTACATACACGGCTGCCGAGGCAGCTAACAACCGGAGCGCTAGAACACGGCGCCGTTTTTTGTATAGTGTATATAGTCTTTGCCTAATTTTAAGCACCTGCAGACAAAAGACCGGAACACTAACAATCACGGTGCTTTATGTACACAGCTACCTACCCACTTTGGTTGGGTGAATTTGATAGCACACGTACCAATAGTCTTTAACCTGCCTTAGTGCATGGGGTTCATATTTAAATTAACGGGTATTAAAACACTGTTTTGCAAAAAAGGGATGTTTACAGCTGTGGAACTCTCGCTCCCTGGCCTCAAAAAGTGGGGTCTCATATTAATGTTCTTAATAGTCTCATGAAACCTGGTCTGCACTATTATAAGTATTCACTGTTTGCATGGTCATAAAAAGTACAAACCTGAGAGAGTACATAACAATACATGTATGTATGTATATGTCAGAATAACGACTATAAAAATAAATAATAATTGATGGCACAGCATTAAGGAATAATTCCAAAAATCATCATCATCAGAATTTATCCATTTACTATAGTGAATTGCCAATTATTTTTCTTTAGGGCAATAACTTCCTCATCCCAATAAAATATCTAAATTCTGTATAAAAACAGAAACTTTAGGTATCTTTTGATGACATTTACATTTAATGGGCTTTGCCACAACAATTATATAATTAACTGCAAGAGAGGGATCATTTATTTATAACATCCCAAAAAAACATTAAGCTTATTATAGTCAATTTTATAATCAACCTTTCTGCTAATCCAATCCAATATATTTATCCAAAAATCTGAATGATATTTGCACTATAAAAAAGGTATCAAAAGTTTTCTATATCACTCTTACAAAAACTAAATAAATTGTGTTCCAATTTTGCCTAAATTATCACAAAAAATCATTAGTTGGCAATAATTCTGTGTATAACTTAACCTGAAAATTTCTAGTATTTGTATCTATAGTACACTTAAATGCCAGACCAACAATTTTGGCCATTCATTCCCCATGGTTTGGAAAAATATTATTCCATTTCGTAATCTTTTGGATATATTGGCAAAATTTATTTCCAAAAACCTTTTCCGAATAATTGGATTTTTTTTTTTGTTATACAGCACAGTACAGATAAAGGGTCTAGTTCTACAACCTGTATTGTATTTTCACCTGTACATGATTCAGATTTTGTTTTCCAATTTGAGGGAGAGCAAGACTAGTTTATAATATGAAACCAATCACTATTACTAGACTTATAGCCACATTTTTCAGATTCAATTATTTTAATCCTTTGCTAATATGTCACTGTTAACAGACACAATTCCATACTCATACAACTCTTCCAATAACAGACTTTATGATCAATCTTAATAAAAGAATTAAACTCATAAAACTTGGTTTACAATATCTTTAGTGGTATCAGGATTTTTATCATGAATGATAGCCAGCATTTTATAAACATCCGTCTGACAACAAGTTTTTAATTTTGTCTATAAAAGTTTCCCTTCATGAAATTACACTTGAAATATAGACTATACACCAAAAGATTAATAGAGTTTAAAAATAAGATTTTCCATAGACATCATCAGCTTTGTCATAAAATCGTTTAACCCAAGCGATTTTAAGAGTATTTCAAAATGTTTTTCGAGTCAGGCAGATTAAGACCTCCTCTGAAATGGGCAAAGATCATGGTCTTTTCTTTTATTTTGTCAGATTTCCCATTCCATATCAAGTCAAATAAATTCCGCCAATCTTTTAAAAAAAGATTCTGGGGGATTAGAAGACTGAAAAGGGTAAACCATTTTGATATGCGAAGTTTTTAAAAAATCAAGGTGTCTTACCAAGTAAATGTTAAATTCCCTCCTTTCCAAATATCAAAACCATTTATATCAAAATTTTTTCTTAAAATAATA
>JAMKCH010018877.1:0-36299 GCA_023653785.1 Ophioderma brevispina
CACATACTGCTTATCTGACATTTTTTTTTATTTTACTTTTTTGAGATATTTTGCATATGTACTTATACTGTATGGTCTATACAGGCACAAAGTTACAATCTTGAAAGTGACCTAATTAGTGAGATATTAATTAAGAATTTTATCAATAAGCTTCAAACTGCATATCGCGATTACACATACTGTCTTCTGTTTCATTTACACGTATTTCATAGGTGTATAATTAATGCTGTTCATAAGCAAGCTGTTTACGCTTTTCACAATACGATCTATGTGCCGTCGTATCTGCCTCCGTGCGTGAATATGAGCGGGTTTCACATACAGACCTATCTGAACGCATTGAAATATAATGGTGAAATTAGCATCGTATGTGCAAAATACAACTTTTTTTGCATTTCACAGATACGACTTATTTACTTTGTAAGCTTTATATCAGGAATACGATTGCACTTTCAAAAACTCAGCAGGTTAAAACTTAAACTTCAGAATGATTTTCTCTTCATAATGTCAAAATTAAAAAGAAATTGTAATGTTTTAATTCCATAGTAAAACATGAAATCTCTCCCGGTAGAATTTCAATGGCGATTCTCTCGAAAACGGCATTTCGTCAGATAAAGAGTTATGTGATGTGGGCGGACGAAATGTTAAAAAACTCCCCCTTAAGAAGTTTGCCTGTATTTAGTTTATTGTAAGATTGCTAACTGTGCACTATAATCTTTTGGAACAGCTGTTGTTATCTGTGAATTCCTTTCATTATGTTACAACAGGTGTACCATTGTTTAACAGAAATCCTGGAGGTGTGTCATTCCTTTTGTATGCCTGTTGACCGAATTTGAAATCTGGAAGCTAACTGAGGAGGGATTATGCCCACATGGACAATCTGGCAAAGGTAATGCCGCCAACCATTTGCGTGGTGCACGTATGATCAAGTCATCAAAAATTCATATTTTTGCAATGCTTGTAACAAGTATAGATTGATGTGAATATGACGTCACTTGTGACATTCAGGACCAAAATGTTTCTATAATCGATTAGAGAGGCAAAACGTTACGTAATCTTTAGAAATTCACCGTCTTGCATGTTTTTGCCTACACAAAGAAAACTAGAGTACCAACAATAGAAAAGCATATGGCTGCCTCCGCTTCTTCCACATACTGTTGGGTGCCGCTTTGTCATATACAACTTCGGTAGTGATACAAATTATGTATGTGTTAGAGGTGGCCAGGTATAAAAATAGTGTACCTTGGATCATTGGGCTCAGATACTTTTTTTTTTTTTTTTTTTTTTTTTTTTTTTTTTAAAAAATCCAATGTTTGAGGCGGTTTATTTAACGACTGATGTGTCATTTTCATTCGTTGTGTGGCCATGGGTAGGCAAAATTAACCACCCATAGCACCCAACATCCCAACAACTGATATTTTGGGCGGATTGTTTGTATCGATTTAACATTATGTGTGTATACAAGCACCCACTGATAATTAAATAATTCCGTGCAATATTCAAAATGGTCAGCCTGCCCAGCAGACGACTGGTTTGAATGCGTTTCACACCCCCGTTGTTCAGGCGCCCTCTGTTGTTTCTGGCAGCAAAATATTACAGTAGTTTTCTGTGACCGAACCACATAAAATCTGGTTATAAATTACTTGCAGAATCTTCCTGATCTAAATTGGGTCACAAATGCAGCTGGTAGCATTAGCTTAGTATGCTTGATAAGAAAGTTACATGTAGTATTATTTAATTCGAAACAAAAGTTACAGCAAAAAACCAGAATTTCCCCATGCAAGTAATAGGTGCTTTTGCCTGCAGTTTCTCTCGTTACACCAACAGGGGGCGGGCCATAAACATAAACAAATGTCACATCACTATAGCTATGCTAACATACCCTACACGTGCTAAGACTGAAAGCAACCTATGACCTAATAAGGACAGAACAGATAATTTTTAGTCATTGCTGTCCGTACGGACACTTACTACAACACATAACCGAATGGAGAGTCATATCTTTGACACCAGCTGTGTCTCTCTTCTTCCAATCAATTTTTCAGTTGCCAAAAATAACTTATGTCTTATGAGAATCTGCAGACTTATCTTTCATTTTAAAGTCTAACCAGAAATTAACAATTTTTTTACTCTTTGGGTGAATCACTGAGTTGTCTTTAGCATGTCTTTCATCATCAAATGTGTAATTAAGTTTTCTCATTTGCTTTCAATTCGATGTGGCTAATAATTAAAGTGACCTTGCCTGTATATTAATCTAACATAGCAAGCGTGATAAAACCAAAAACTGCAACATTCTAGTTACTATTACTTATATAGGATCCACAATTCAACATGTAAAGGGAGTAACAATTTTCTTAAGATTGAGCATAGCTGAGGAACATGACTCATAATGGTTTTGCACTATTTTATCTCATTGCCCCAAAATTGTGACATCAGAAAAAAAGAAAAAAAAAGTGTGAAATTACTTATTTTAAAATTTTTTTAAAGCTGTCAAAAACTAAAACTGTGACATGTATGCGCCACCCATATTTTTTTTTCAGTAAATTAAAAACGTTAGAATAAAATTGCATTTTTTAACAATCTGTATCAAAACAAATTTTTGCATTAGCAACACATTCTTTCCATTCTCTCTCAAGGTTTAACTGGTATCAACATGACAACAAAAAACAATGAATAAAGTCTTCCAAACCTATATTACCGCATTTAGAGTTCATTTTTTAAAGATTCTGAGTGTATCAATTATACGTACCATGCATCAATTACACCTCTCTGTATACTGTTTCTCCAAAGGCCTTCAACCGTCAGTCTTCCCTGCTGTTCAAGATATTATCCGGTGTACAAAGTCACCAAGCAAGTCGACACCTGACCCAGTTACTACTTAGACTGGACTTTAACAAGTACTACAGTAGTGCAGGAGGTGTCTTAGCCAGGTATGCAAGTCTTATAGTTTGCCTTAAAGGCATCTTAAACCTAACTGTAATGTTTTATAAAATTTCCATCTATGCTTTATGGAAAAATACTTGCAAATCCCCCTGGATTTTGTGTGACCAAATATGAAGGAAAAACAGGGGTCCAAGGCAGGGGCTAAATTATCCATAAGTCACCAAAAATAGCTCTAAACAACATAACCCGCTGATGTAAAGCGGCTCATAATCACCAAAAAAGGCTCTAAAAAACAAGTCATCTATGAATTCCATCTATAACTCGGCAAAAAAGCACTTTAAAAACAACTCGTCGATGAACTTAATCATAACCTGCCAAAAATAACTCTAAAAAACAACTCGTCCATAACTTACCAAAAATAGTTAGTTTAAAAGTATCAGAAATGTGTTTACTTTGGACGCCATCTTGAATATCTCAGTAAAGCCATGGCCCAGAGCTGGTACCAATGTATTTTTACTTGTACATGACTCCATGTCTACGCTGGAGTAAGCTATGTTAGCTACGACAAGAAATAGTATGGCAACTATTTCAATAACAAGTTACTGGCTTTACTGAATGTGATTTTTAACAGACACATCGGCCCTCAACTTCTCGGATAAACAAACACTTTCTGGCAAAGCTAAATAGACTGCACTCCGAAAACCTGTGTGACCTACAAGAGAATGTCTTCTTGGATGTATGGAAAAGATTGCGCAACAGAGAACTGCCATGATGCAATGTAGAGAACTTCTGCCATGTTTTGAGGGCACATTGCATAAGAGAAAATACTGCTGTGAATACTCTTTGTCCCTGAGCAGTACCATCTTTCTTGCAATATAAAATCTCTAACCTATTTTGTTACAGCATTGTCCAATGTCAACATAATTACTTTTTACTAAAAATTAATGAAACAATGATTTATTGTTAGGCCAAGGGAATTTTATTCTTAGTTTCCTGTTGGAGTGCGCATCAAATTTGCCACTGTGGCAAATATTTCATTATTTTCTTGAAAATTTGATAATAAAATAGTTGCTCAAAATATTCAAGCATCCCTTCCTGTTCATTTTAAGCAGTTAACTTTGGAGGGGTGTCACAGTATACCATAAATGAATTTCCATCAGATGTTTGTCCCTGCGCTTGTCATAATACTGGGTGAAAAAATGCTTGATCTGATTTTTAAACTTGTGAAGAATAAATCTGCAAATACCCGTTTTATTAATTAAGCACTTGGAAACTTTGTTTTTAGTAATAAATATAACGTTACTAGTGTATTCAAGATGCCTTTAGATGTAATAATGAAATGCCAGTAAATAATGAATTATGAAATTGTACCTAGTCACCTTTTAAAAATCTCCAACAGGAAACTAAGAATCATAAAACCAATGCCGTGCCCAAAAATAGGGTAGACGTTTCATATAGAAGTCCATAGATGCAAATGAGGTATACTAGCCATTCATTCTGTCAAGCACTACTGCACAACATCAATCATACAGCCTCATCTGCATCCATGGGACTTCTTTATGAAACATCCTGCCTATTGTTGTTCCCTGCTTCTTTAGGTGCACCAAAAGGTAGCATTTAGAAGAGTTTATATCTGACATATATTCAAGTGTAGTACAGACCTATAAAAGAATTGGGAAGGTTTTGGAAGCCCTGTAATTGTGAATTTCTCACAGCTAATAAGATGTACCTTTTTGCGAGTCAGTATCTCGGACAAAATGAGGGGTTATGGAATTACAACACGGAAGATTCACATAGTGTTGATATTATTTGGTCTAAAACTTTGGTATAACATATTACAAAAACAATAAAAAAATGTCATAGATAGAGTATACATAATGACTGCTTGTGTGTAATATACAAATACTTGTCCCAAGGGCACAGACAAGGAAAGGTAATCTGAACCCAGAAAAGAAATCTGGATAAGTTGTCACTAACCAACCTATAAAACTATATTTATGTTTTTTAGCTTTTTTCTAGGAATGTCTAGACATAGGCTAAAACTGAGTGGTCCATTTTATCGGCTAAATCAAGAATTTTTAACTTGTAGGCTCCTGTAAAATCCGAAACAAAAACATACCGAGTTCATAGACTAGCAAATATTAGGGGATAGAATAAGGTACCTGACGATGGAACAGAATTCACTGACTCAGAAGTCAGTATTCTTGACTTTAAAAAAAATACAGAAATAATCCTAGTGGCAGACAATAGTAGCCATGCCTCTTCAATATAGCAACGCGCCCAAATGAAGAATTAAAAAGTATTCTGTATTGCGTAATCTAAACAACAATATTGAGGTGCTTTGATGGGTGGGTCAGGCGGGGTGATACATGATACAAGTACGTCTATTAGTACAGAAATAACCTTACAGATAAGTTGATTCTCAGTGTAAAGGTTTGCTTTATAACATACAAATCTAAATGTTTTGTAATGCAATGACTGTCTAAATTTGGAATTCTTGGGCCACCATCACCTGACTAGTGGGGTTTGTTTTAATTACTCAAATGGCATCCAAGTTTGCTTCAAAAACTTCAATAGCCATTTTGACAATGATGAGCAAGCTCGATTTTGCAAATATTAAACAGGAAATCAATATACTTTAAAAAATACTTAACAAGAACATCTACAACACAAATAGTTACTAGATGCAAGTTGTGTAACTAAAATAATAATTTTAGGCATCGTATTTGTAGAGAATAAAATCATACATACACTTGCCTTATTAGAATTACCTTCTTCCACAAACCTCACACTTCAAAAATTTTGGAGGTAAAAATGGTGTGGATGTCTATGAGGAGGCTCAAAAGCATTAAAAGTTATGTTCAAGTGTAAGTTTCTTTTGACGTATTTTACAGTAGGGTTTTTTGTTTGTTTTTTCCTTTAAAGTCTCAAAAAGGTTGACCTCTGACCCAGCGTAAACCAAATTATCCAGAGGTATATTTACGGCAGGCATTTTCAAAACCTGAAACCTTTGGTATGTAATTTGCCTTAACTAGTTTTGAAAAAGTATTCAGTACAGCAATTCTACTAGAATTGGGATCTAGTAATACTCCTGCCTTGTATCTCTTGTTATTCCCTCATTACATATAAAAATGCAGAGGTTTGGGCCCACTGTGAGATCTCTTGACTTCAACAAAGTCCAGTCTACAAGATTTTTAACCAACATCTTACAAATAACACACATTTGTTCACTTAATTATTTCTAAAGTTGAACTCACAGATAGGTGTTAACTGTAGAATTAAAAAACCGTTACGACAATAATATAGATGGTACCTTATATTCATATTGGACTTTGGATTTTGTACTTTTCTGTAACCAGTAGTACAGTACATACAACACAGGGAAATGAGTGAAAAGTTTTTTTTTTTAATAATTTTTTTTATAACTACCATTGGTTATATTAGTTGCAGTACTGTAAATGCATTGTATTTTATTTTATATAATTTTAATAAAATTTTAACATGACTACAAAATTGTTGAGTGCTAATTTAAGTGTAGACATCAACGCAGGGTGACACCAACCAAACAGGCCTTAAAAGTATGAGAGTTTTCACATGTGGGTGTTCCAGTAAAAAATGAAGCCTTTATTTTTTTGCACCTGATGTAATGTTCCATCTAGATATCACCATATAAAAATAGATTTAAGGGAGAATTATTCTCTGGTCCAAAAAATTGTGAAAATTTTTGTTATATTTTGCAACAAAATGAAAATCAGACGTTTTATACGGAAATATAAGCAATCAAAAATACTTTTTGTTTTCACTTCTAAATTACATTTCTGTAGCCAAATACAACGGTAAGAAAATCTATGTGGTCTTATTCTATGATACAATATATGGATGCCTTGAAGTCTCATAAACACCAACCAATGTTCTCAGAGTGCATTTTGCAAAGGTTGCACTGATAACAAGTGGTTAACTGAATGCCATGTCTGAAAAAATAGATTCTTGATCTTAAAGGGGGTGATCAATCTACGTAATAAAGTTTTCTCATGAATGGAATGGCCTTCACCCAAAATCCCAATCTGTAAACCTGTTTGATATGTATACTAAAAAACAGTGATTTGTGATTTTTGTAATCCCTGTAATCACTCTGTAAATTTACTATTGGTCGACCAAAATGCGGCACATTTTCACTCATAACATCTAAACCAAACATTTCATTTAGCCTAAGATTTCACAGGATAAATGAGCAATAGAAGCTTTCTTCAGACACCAAAATGACACTCGGAAATCTGGGGTTCTGGGGACAAGGCTATAGCGAGTCGAACCATGGCCCTTTTATTAGCTCAGCCAGGGTAAATCTGTCATCAAGTTATCAATTTCATTAATATTTTTTTTCCTTTACATTAAATTGGTGACTTGTTGAGTTGAAACATTTTTCAAGAGCAAAATAACAAAATTGTGTTTTGTTATTCCTTAAAGGTGCAATGAGAGATTCAAGTCATCATTATTTTCTGTGATATGCAGTGATTTCATTTAAAATTAGAAGATCAGTAGATTCTCTACTTTTATTTGGTTACAGAAAGTAAATTAAATGCAAAAAAGGTGTGATTGTATTATGCTATATTTAATAGAAAACATAGGATGAATTTCGTATGTGCTCCTATACGAAATTAGAAAATTTCACAACTTTGTACCAAAGAAACAGTTCTCAGCTTAGTCTTTTCATATGGGGATATTTTTGATATAAAGCTTTTACACAGTTGCCAAAATCAGGATTTTCAAATTTTTTTCGGGACACCTGTTATTGCAATATCTCGTTGCACCTAAAAATTGAAGACCATTGCCTTTAACTCAGCTAGGTGCCATTTGTGAGTTTATTTTACAATCTCAAAAAGTAAGATTCTCTAAATGGAAACTATGTGAACAAGGCTGTCTGATTGTTAACTTCGATTAACAGATATACATCCATCAGATGTGTCCCGATTCGGTTTTAGCTACGAATTTTCACAAAAAAAAAAAATTATATTACCATTTTAATACGGTTGAAATTCTGTGGTTACATCAAGCGAAGCTAAAATCATAAAAAAACATTAAAATGCATCCCATCATGGGACCATTGTTGTAACCCAAATATTTGGTTATGTAAGTTCAACGTGCAAAACATCTACATTTTTGGAAAATTGGTGGCACTCTTCAAACGAGGTGCTGTATGGCTGTAATACAGTATTCGGAATAAAAACACAACAGATAGTTTACTCACTGTTGATCTTGGAGCAGTAGTTGTGGAGAGTGTACATAGTATGTATGTATGTCAAAATTTTATGATTTAAGCAAGCAGTTGACCTCAGATGACCTTGAAGTGTGGTTGGACCACAAAACATATGCAAGTTCCTGTGCTGCATCTAAGAATCAAACAAGATTCCGATTGGAACTTATTAAAGCTTTTTCCCAACGGACTAAGTTTACATTGTACCGACACACAGAACCAACACATGTACCGAGCTAATTTTAGTCCCCTCAGATGTTTGGCGAGGACAAAAAAAATAGCACATACACTGGCAATTTTTAAATCGTATACACCAAATTGCAAAAAAGGCAAAAACTACTCTCGATCCAGAAAAAAATTGCAAAACTATTTTTTTAAATCATTTTTGGATAGAGTGCAAGAATTTTGAAAGGTTATACAATTGTAATTTCGTAAGAAGACTATTTTCAAGCATTTTATCTTTTTGAGAAGAGTCCAAAAATGGTGTTTTTGAAGGGTTTTAAAATAGATGAATCATGACATCTATTCAGAGAGTGTGTTTGTGTGTGAGGACTTTGCATAAATAAAACAAACAAGATACCACAAAAAAATAAGGATTTACATTTTAAAGTTCAATAATCAAAAATTAAATTATATAAACAAGGCGGTTTCTCGAACACAACACGTGTCGTCTGGTGCGCGATCACTTGCTTTAGATGAAGTTTGTCCAATATGATTAGAAAGAGAACAAATGCACGGAGGAAGGTTAGACAAAATGACCAGTTTGAAGCCATAGCAGAGCATTTTAAAAAAGTTACCTGAATGGTAAGAAAATATGCATAATAAAGCAGCCAAAGCTATTGCAAACCTCACTCTCACCCTACCAAGTTGGAAGTAAATCGGGCATTGCATCTAGCCAGTAGAGCATTTAATAAGAAATGGTTAAACAAATGTTTCAAAATATGCAAATAAGCTACGTAAAACAATTCATGAATAGCAAATAATGAGCCAAAAGCTAACATATATGTGGCAGCTCACTATCACCCCACCGAGTTTGATATTAAAATTGGAAATCGATTAAGCCACAAATTAATGCGTCGGAACTATAGAGTTGCAAAAATATTGGGGCAAGACGCAGTCGAGCCCAATAGGTTTAAAAGTCATAGCGAGACCAATTAATATGGGAGTTAAATCATCCAAATTTTATCATATCATGTTTTGGAATCCGATTTTTCACACAATTGGAATCCTCAAAACATGATAATGAAGTTAACCGGGCTTATCATTTAGCCAGCAGAGCATTTCACTAAAGTTGAACCAAAATGTCTGAAAACCATATGAAAATAAGCTAATTAAAATTTCATGAATATGCCAAATAATGCAGCCAAAAGCTACAACATAACATGTGGCACTAACTCTATTCACCCTACCAAGTTTGATTTAAAAGTGGATCGATTAAAGCCCACTAATGGTCGAGCTATAGTTGACAAAAAATATGGGCGAGACGAAGTCGAGGCCCATTATTTAACAAACTCATAGCGAGACCAATTAATATTGGGCTGTAAAATCATCCAATTTTATAATTATCATGTTTTAATGTTTTGATCCGATATTTCAAACACTGGGGACTCCTCAAAAAATGATAATGAAGTACATCGGGCATAGCGTTTGCCAGAAGATCATTTCAAAACAGGTTAACCAAATGTCTGAAAATAGGAATTAGCTAATTTAAAATTCATGATATGCAAATAATCAGAGAAAAGCTACATATAATATTGCGGCACCTCACTCAATCTAGCAAGTTGTTTTTTTTTTTTTTTAAGTAAATGGGCATAGCGTTTAGCCTTCAGAGCCTTTAAAAAAGGTTAACCGAGTCATACGGACGGGACATACGGACACACAGCAATCTGGACTAGTATGTGCCTCCCATGAACATTCGTTCAGCCGAACAAAAAAAATTATAGTCTATGTGATTGTAATCATAGACTAAAAATGATATGACAAACACAAAAACTATTTAAAGTGGCACTGACACAAAATCACATACTTTAATTAAAAAAAAACTCCCCCAAACAATTTGTGAAGTTCTTGTTGAAAATTGTTATTTAAAACAATTAGTTGTGCATCTTCTGGACTCAGGAGTAATGGCCTTGCATAATTCTGATTGGGTATTTAATAAGAGAATGAATATTCAAAATGGAAAAGTACAAATGGCTAACTTCATTGGACTACACACTCCCTCTGTGAAGATTAATAATAGCTTCCACAAGGGGAGTGTGGATGGAATGAAATTTCAAAAGTTATGGCACAATTACACAAATTCTTTAATGGAACAATGAACCAGATTCTGAAGCCAAATTGTTTCAGTAAATTGTAAAACCTGGAGTTGTGTAAAAAACTTACTTAGATGCTTGGAGGATGGAGGGATGCTTCAGGGGGCACGCCCCCCATGTGGTCATGCCAAAGACATGCAAAATTAGTCTATTTTCAGCTATTCGAGGTCCTTCCGCCCCCGGGGTCCCTCTCAAAAAGCCAGGTCTGGATACGCCGGTGCCAAACCCTACTGTGCTCACAGAGAGGAACTGCTGTGACTTCCTTAGATATATGGGGATGCTACTTTAACAAAGTGTCTCTGAAGATTTTCCAATAGTGCCATTGAGAGGAAATTGAAATCTGAAATGTTAATCACATTCCCATAAGAAGTTGGACAAGAGACGCAAGTCGCAGCAAAACTTCTCACAAGAAGATGTTGTCTTCTTTAGAGACGGGATATGCTTACCTTATCAATCTATCCTAGTTATTTTCATGAGGGCCCATGTCAGTCAATTTTAAAATCTGAAAACATTTAATCACGTTCCCACAAGACGTATGGACGAGAGACGCCAGGTCACAACCCATGTTCTCACAGAGAAGAACAGATGTTGTTCTTATTCAAGGCATTATACTGGCAATTTTCAAGTGTCCATATCAGGTAGGAATTCAAAGGCACGTTCCAAGAAGCGATGATAACTCTACAGTAGTAGATGATAAGAGTGTTAACCGTTGCTCACACGATGTACATCACAACCAAAGAATGCTAATTCCGTCACAGACACTTTTATCAGCATCATTTCTCACTGCAGTCTGATTCTAAGTCCCAGAACATTCCACACGTACATCTCCTGTACCTCCTAACAAATTCCAATTGCACATCCTTTTGGTATTAATAACACACATATATAAATTCCAAATTTGAGGATCACTTAAATAGCACATCTGTCCGGCAGAAGCTGACCGTTACAGCTGCATTAACTCTCATCAGTCCAATCTCATTCAAACTGCGGCTGCTTTATACGACAATCTTGGCTGTTGATAAGGCTTCTGCATGAGCCATTTCAGAGACACCAAAGGGATGTGCAGCTGTATGCTCTGTTCAAGATATGACTAGGACATGTAGTGTCTGGCACAATCACTTCGCCATTCAAAGGCCAGAGCTGCTGAAACAACAACAGGAGAATGAATAGGGTAAATTCAAACATTACATTATCATGTAATCTAATATACAGTTGGCACAAAAAGTTCTCGGCATGTTTTTTTATCAGTAGTGTGCCAAGTCGATAATTTTTGATAGTTTTCAAAATATTAAATTTGTTGCCTAGGTCTTGCTCTTTCATTTAACACCTGACTGTAAAAAAAAAGCGTTTAAAACTGTCTGAAAACTTGAACGCCAGAAAGGCGCAAAACCCCCAAACCAAAAAGTTGCACTTTTTAGATTTTCAATGGGAATTACAGTGTAATCGACATGAAGATGAGGATCCACAATCAATAGTGCAAGTAGGCTTTCAAGCTCATTCAGTCGCAAACCCTTTTGCATTAAAATCATTACACCCATATATTGCATTGTACCACACAGTGACCACTGAAAACTCCAAAAGTGAAACTTTATGTTTTGGGGGGGTTTGGCATCTTCGGTCGTTCTCTAACTCAGCCTTTTGCAGATTTTGACAAGCGAGGTGTTTTAAAATGATGAAAGAGCAAGACCTAGGCCACAAATGTATATTTCAAAAACTTTCAAAATTATCGGACTTTGCCCCAATACTGATCAAAAAAACAGGCCAGATACTTTTTGTGCCAACTGAGATATTTTCCAATAAGATCAACTTCCGACAAATGGGATTTTGGATGACCACAATGCACACACACAAAATTTTGATGTTTTTAATGTTATAAGCTTAAAACCAACTTGTGAAACATTGATTGAGACTTGATTTTAACAAAAAAAAATAGGCACAGCGGTCACAAATAGGTCATCGATTATGTAGGTATGAGACCAAATAACCCCTGAAGCCTTTGACTCATCTGTTACCCCACATAAGACCCCTTGTCTAATGTACTAAGCATTACAACAGTATGAACCTCATCCATCACTACAATAAAAAGCTTGACAACATCTTAACCTAAAGTGTATACCAAAAGTTTGACACACACATGTTTTATTAAAGGTGCGGTAAAGTCCATTTTCATATTTTCCTCTGATTTCTCATATGGAATTATTTCAGGATGACAATGAATAAAATACAGCAAGTAAAACTTGCGCGACCCCCTGTGCAAGATGCAGTATACACAAGTTGGTAGTTGGCACGTTGTCAAGGTACAGATGCATCAAAATTCAATAAATTTTTCATGGCATAATATCTAGAAATGTAGCAATTTCTGAAAATGAAAGCCTAACCAGAAGGGGAAAATGACCCCGCAGTGACATTTTGACCTTGGATGTGACCTTTGACCTCACCAACATATGAAGGAACCGTATTGCACCTTGACTCAAGTTAGGTTGTAATCGGACTTTTCAAAGACGACCAGAAAAACAGAAACTAACCAAACTGGAACATGACATCAGATTACCTTTGACCGTGGTCCATGACCTTTGACATCATCACCTATGAAGGAACCCCTATTTGCACCGCACCCCCAAAGTCTGGTATAAAATTGGAGTCATTGAGTCCAATACTCAAATTTATTGGTCAAGCCATGAGTTGAAAGAAATATGGGCGAGAACAAAGTCGAGCCAAAATTTTTCAATAATGGCGAGACCAATAAATTTGGTATGTACGAAAAGAGAATCCAATTTATCATATATGTTTTGAGAAATCCTGTGTCCTATATTACTATTACACATTTCATTTTGCTCAAATAAATCATCAGCAGCAGTATGGCTGAGTGTGAGGTGTATCCAGCCACCCGCGTTTAGACTGGGCCAAACGGATTTAAACTTTGGTTTAATGAACTACAAGAAATCATAATTATAAGCATAGAAGAAGATGAATGGAATCTACAGACCAAATAAGTACCAATAGAGACTGTGAAACACTGAGAAACAGCAAGTATGGAACTATATACAAAACCCGGTAGCCACCCAGTACATGGGATCCACCAAGACATGGAACCGCATCAAAGTGGAAACCACCTAAGACATGAAAACACCTAAACAACAGGAACCATCAAACCCTCGGAACCATAAAAGGCATGTGACCAGCCAAGCACTGGGAAAACCGCCAGACACGGGAAACCGCCGGACACTGGGAACCGCCACCCACTGGGAACCACAAACACTGGGAACCACCACCAAACACTGGGAAACACCAAAAACTGAGAACCACAAAAAACAAGAAAGAACCAACTATGACCACACACACACCAAATGAACATTAATTAAAATTGGCATCAACCAATCAGTCAGCAAGTGCCTAAAATGGATGATATCTCATCACCAGGGTGGACAGTCCTATCTAAAGTGAGAGCTGAGTTGCAGTATAAGGATAGGGATTGGAGGCCGAAGTGGTGAAAAAATTGGTGAACCAGGTTTTTTTGCTGCATTTGATGATGAACTATCATTTTATTGGGTCTTAATATGTGTATAGTATAGAGGATGGAAGATTCTCAAAACATAATAATGCAGTTAAATCGGACTAAGCTTTTCGAAGGAGATTCAAAAAACGAAAACCTAACCAAAACTGGAACACACACACAACATACACATACGTACATCACATACGACATGCGCACCCTCGCAAACTACCCGTCTGTTTCAGCCGGGGGGTGTAAAAGACGGAGGATTAAAAGCCAGAACTCCACCATTAGCCAAAGACGTAATACATCTTGCTCTGCTCACTTCCTTTCTAAAATTGATACTCCAATAGTGATGCGATCTGGGAAAACCCGCACATGGTGGAAATTTATATTTTGAGGTTTACTATCACGCAGGTTTGAAATATTAAGTTTCAAAAATGTTACTTATTTCTTCTTTGATACACACGTCAAAAGTTACGCCTAATAAAATCTGACAAAAAATAAAGTACAAATAACAGATTAAGCTATATTCCTTATTTTCAAAAACTGCCTGTGCGACATGTGGCGGGGTTTCCAGGTCACATACACATCTGTCCTAAGCTCAGCAACAAATATGTAAAAAAAAAACCTTTATGTACAAGAAATATTTCGATGCGTTGTAATTTACAATTCCTCAAGATCCCCCTTGCGTACTTCTTCAAATAGAGATAACAGTAACCAATGATGCTCCTAGAGTATTGGGGTCAGGGTACAGGGATAGGAATGTGTTAAAAATTAATACTCAGCAGCGATTGGCAGCAACATCTCAAACATGTCACTATACTACTGTATACTCTATTTATCTTCCTCGAGTCATTGACGTCAACACGTTCAGACAGGTATTTTGAGTATGGTTTGCACGTCTTTTACGGCGCGTGGGTATGCCAGCGCTTGAATCAACGCCCGGTTTTGATGCTGCGTGCACTGCATACATGCTAACATATAGTGCTTGGTTTTGAAAAATCATTTGTTAATTCACTGAACGAAAGGGGAATTAACTTCAGATAACAATACCATTCCCTCTTAAAAGTTGAAACAAGCAGAAACAAGCACATAGCAAGCTAAAGCATAGCTATAAAAATACACCAAGCACTTGAACACAATAGAACACTTGAGGGCACTCAAGTGAAGTACTTTAAGGGGCTTGTTTATTAAGTGGTTTGTTGTTTCCTTTTTGTTTGTTTTAAGCTTGCTTTGGAATGTTACAGCTTGGTTCATGTTTGATTTTAGCTTGTCTTGGAATACGTTTATTGTTAGTTGGTGTTAATTCCCCTTTCAACTAGAGGAGGATTAGAGGACAAGACATTTTTCACAATCAAGCATGTTATGTTAGCAGTGATAATACACTGACGTCACTAACTCGAGGAAGATAAAGCACTATGATTAATAAACTACCTGGATCACTCTTTCTCATCATGTGGGTTTTAGGTTATTGATAACTTCACAGCATGCAGCTAGAAGAAAACAGAACGCCAGGCCTTTTGGCTGGCACTGGTACTGGTTACCAGGAAAATGTGCCATTCCCTGCTCGAATACAGCGATGTGGTTGCCTTAAAAGAAGAAATAAAACACTTTCATAATTAGGGAAGAGCACATTCAATTAGCAGTGGAGATTTAAAAATATATTTTTTTTTCCCTTATTTTTAAATTACAGATCCAACAGCGGGTGTATGAGTCGAATACCACAATGCACCAGTTTTGGAAATTCACCTCAAAAATCTATTCTTAACACATAAAAAACCCGGACTTTTCAATCATTATAGCCCACAAGGTGCTAGTACTTAGGGAAATGTCTTGAGTTCTTAAAATTCTTGAACACTTTTTCCCTAAGTACTCAGTCAGTCGCTAAAGTGGGATTAATTAAATTACTTGGACAGGAGATACGCACACTCTATGTAGGCGCAACAAGCTCCGCGGAGGTTCGGAGCATTCTTCGACCAATTACCCATCGCGAAACGAGGTGCGATGTTCCTCCTGGCTCACGCAGTCCACGCTCGCGTGTGTTCGATTCTGTCCAACAAATTATTAATCAGACTGTAGGTAGCTCGATAATGAAGTCATTCGCCCGATTCTGTTTTCACGATCCCGTTCATTGCGAGAGTTTAGTCCAATCTGTTACATGACCGAACAACTTTATGATCGAGACTCAAATATGGGTTATGAAGTGATTGTTATGATCTGGTTGAATATTTGATTTGATTTTGAATGATAACTACACCTCATCTATTTCCCAGAAAAAAAATGACATATTTTATTCTTGAACCAAAAATGACAATTTTAAAATGTACCCTTTTTAAAGGATGTCGGAACATACCCTCCTTTCTACCTACCCCCCTGTTTGTTTTGCTTAACATGTGAATCATTTTGCAACTTATATGTTGAGATCAAACAGCAAGCTTTCTGTTGGTGCTACCTTCATAAGGGTACAAACATTCATTCACATCCAAAATCATTTATGTGTAAT
This sequence comes from Ophioderma brevispina, assembly GCA_023653785.1. Lineage (NCBI taxonomy): Eukaryota > Metazoa > Echinodermata > Ophiuroidea > Amphilepidida > Ophiodermatidae > Ophioderma > Ophioderma brevispina. The sequence goes on from JAMKCH010018877.1 coordinate 16,443, forward strand.
ATACCAGTACCATAAGATACTGTGTGTATAATGAAATCCCGGATCTGGAATTCAGTAAAAACTTTGTGATTTTCTATATGACAGGGATGTGAGTGGCCATGTTTAAAAAACGTGGAAAATCAGGAACTTCCTGTCTACAGAGCAATCCTAGTCCTACTCAGCTGTCAGTGAGGGTTTCCGAATTCGACAGACATGCGGCACTTTCATGACTTTCGCTACCACTAACTATTAAGTTAGATGGCCTGTGACAAAAATCCCTGCAAAAATCTTCCCAAATTTAACATTTTCAGGAAACCGAAAGGTGAATAACCATATTTTACCTCAATCACTTGCTATCAGATGCTTTTAAACAGGATTGGAAATTCCACTTGCGATGCATGTGAAGAATCTTTCCTACTGTACCGTGTGCCTTCTCTACCTGATCTTTTTCGATGAATTTTGTGTCCGGTTTTGTCCGAATATCTATCATATGGCAATGTACAGTCGCCATAATAAATAGTTCTTTGTGTCACTATCCTTATAGGTTTATTTGATCCTTGAAAAGACTGGATGGTTTGGATTGAAATTAGGTGTAAATTGCTTTCGATATGTGCCTGATATCAAGCAATGGCGAAAATTAACATCATACCTATAGGCACGGTTCAAAACAAACACATTACACATCGCAATGGAGGGCTCTATAGCCTTTGTGATGGGAATGCTGGGGTTAAAGTTCGCGAAAATGCCTTTCAACATAGTTTCCATTCCCAGTCGTTTAAGAAATAAATGAAACAGTGGAATAAAAATGCGATTATTTTCCGATTTTTTTCCTTTTAAAAGGAACACAAATTTAGATTAGGGATACAAACACCGAGACGCAGGCAAGAGAAAAACGTGGAAATCCACGGAAACGCGGAACTCTCACATCCCTGATATGAAGGATGCATGGCTTTAAGTAGTTAGTATGCTGACAATCATATATATAGACACCCACCCATACATTCAGTGAAAGTAATTTAAGGTATATGGGAGATATATAAAAATCAGATAATGTGCAATATATGAGATGACAAAGTAGAAAACTTCAAGAAAATTGCAATCTCTCGTAGTCGGTGTCATATTTATTTTTTGGAGGTGCAAAGTGGACCTTTTTGTAAAAGTGAACCTAACCTCCTAAAATTGGCCCTTTACATTTTTTGAAAAATTTATCACCAAATAAAAGGTAGATTTTCTTGTCAAATTTTCTTAATTTTGGCCCTTTTTATAAAAAAGAATATTTAAAACAAATGATATTAATGGTAATAACAATAAACAAAGCATAAATCAATCTTTACAATTACAGTGACAATATGCAAAAATATCACACTTTGTGTTCCAACTTCAAGAAATGATCCAGAAAGGAGTATGAAGCATGACATTGGTAATTTATTTAAAATCTATTATTTTTGGCCCTTTGGCCCAATTGTGTTTCCCTTGAATGGGCCAGAGCCAGGGCCAAGGTGGATTCTCCCCTACTTGTCTACTGTCCTGACTTGGGATGTGTGGCTGCTATATCATTTCTACAGCCCATGGGTTAAAAAAAAAAAAAAAAAAAATAACAATGAAACAAAACATGTTTTCTAGGTTAAAATTTGGTGTAGAATCCAAACCTGAAGTCAAAAATTCAAAATGTTGGATGCGTTCCGAGATATCGCATTTTGGGGTATTGCGCAATGCCAAGCCCCATAGAAACCTATGGTATTTTGCTGAAAATTGCATCTTGCTTTGAAAAAAAAAAATTTTCTCAAATATTTTGCAGTTTGACAAAAATGTAATACTATATTCTTGTGGGAATGTGTTTTGGGCATAATCGATTAACTTTTCAACAATGTCGCCCTTTTCGTATTTTTTTCGCGGGTTTGGATTCCGCAAATTGAAAAAAAAAATTTTCTCAAATTTTAGACAGGGTGAAAAAAGTTAATGCCATAACTATGTAGGGACTTGCTTTGGGCATAATCGATTAAATTTTCAAGCCTATAGCTCTTTTAGTTTTCTCGTACTTCCAATTTTATTGAACAGCAGTATTTTTTTCGCGCACTGGAAAAATCAAGGGGTAGGGGAAACATTTTTGTATTTTTGGAATTATTCCTATACCTGAAATGAACCTGAAATGAACCAAGTTAGGTATCAATTTGAAGCTCATGAAATTCTGCATAAATTGACAGGTAAATCATCACTGTAGACCCTTCCTTTCCAGAGATGTGATTGTGCAAAGCAAAATTTTTCTGGGAAATAGATGAGGTGTCATATTTATTTTTTGGAGGTGCAAAGTGGACCTTTTTGTAAAAGTGAACCTAACCTCCTAAAATTGGCCCTTTACATTTTTTGAAAAATTTATCACCAAATAAAAAGGTAGATTTTCTTGTCAAATTTTCTTAATTTTGTTTTTTATAAAAAGAATATTTAAAACAAATAAACAAAATAAACAAAGCATAAATCAATCTTTACAATTACAGTGACAATATGCAAAAATATCACACTTTGTGTTCCAACTTCAAGAAATGATCCAAAAAGGAGTATGAAGCATGACATTGGTAATTTATTTAAAATCTATTATTTTTGGCCCTTTGGCCCAATTGTGTTTCCCTTGAATGGGCCAGAGCCAGGGCCAAGGTGGATTCTCCCCTACTTGTCTACTGTCCTGACTTGGGATGTGTGGCTGCTATATCATTTCTACAGCCCATGGGTTCAAAGTCTTTTGTTCTGCACTTATCAAACACTGCCCCGAAAGACCTACTCCTTATGTATATTAGGTGCATCCACTACAAGCAAAAATTCTCAATTCCCTTGACACAGTTCAATACCTTTCATTCACTTATGTATACACAACATACACATTCTGTTTTTTGGGCATCATATATGATACCCAGAACAAAAAAAATTCATGTCAATGCATGTATAAGTACAACCCACTGAACTGTGCCCTGGGTGGATGAGCATATCTTATCCCTCATTGTGATCCAAATCTTGTAGATACTTACTGCTCAAGTACGGTTTTGTCATCCAAGCCAATTCCCGATGGAAGGGCAAAGAGCCTTCATAATCTTGGATTTTATTCTGAATGAATTTACAATATGGAAATCATTGTCAACATGACAGTATAATGAATTACTCTCATATCACACAAATATTTATAGGTTGTATATTTTGTCACTTTTGTTGTGACAATAGCATAATTTTTTTTTCAAATCTGATATCTTTGTCATTAGTCAGACATATGAGCTAGCACAAATAATCTTGTTTTTCACACTAACATATGTCATGAATTTGAACCTGAGACTAGAATACCTAAAAGGTATAATCTTGTTTTTCACACTAACATATGTCATGAATTTGAACTTACACATCGCAAATGGCAAAATGGTATATACACTTTATATTACAGTAACTTATTTTATAAATATGCTACAAACGTGGTTATATCTAAGTGATCTAATGAAAATACAGCAATTCTGAGGTGTTTTATGTGATATTTAGGCCAAAAGTTTGATCTTTTCACAATGTTTGAGTTTCAACCACCCACCCCCCTCTCGTTACTTTGAGGAAATTCCCCTACCCACACACCACTCTCAAATTCATTTTTGTGTCAAAAGAGGTGAAATATATTGGTAAGGATTACACAGAGCCATTTGGAAGAGTTAATTATGTGAAAAAGGTTGGAGGACAAAGGTTAAATGTTATGAAGGACAAAAATGTTACGGCAAATTGTAGACCGTTTTTAACATTTCCCCACCACTGTAACAGACCTTGGGCTGCACCCTGGGGTGAATGGCAAGGGTAGAAGTGCAACATTATAATCTACATTATTACCAAGTTTGAAGTGAATATAGTACCTTTCACAGAAAATGTTACGCTATTTTGTTTACCTTTTGAAGGACAAAATGACATATGCAAGTTGTGTGACTTTTCTTTTGTTAAAATTAGACACACAAGTAGCAAAATTAGACACACAAGTCATGACTGAATAGAGCAATACATAATGGAGTCACATAAGTATACCTCAGTTAGCACGGACAGACGACAGACTGACATGTCAGTTCTCAAGATTTTGCTACACTTTAAGTCCAAAAATGATATTTTGCACAAATGAAATTAGAGATGGAACAAGAGATTTTGGGCATCCACATATTATGTCATATGTAGAGATTTCATATAGATAAGACCCCCCAATAGATTTCCTACCTTGTATTTGGCTAAAGAAATGCCTTGAAAGTGAAAAAAATATTCTCAGCTTAATCCTTTACATGGGGATATTTTTTTTATAGAAAGCTTTGCAATAGTGCAGAATCAGAATTTTCTTATTTTTTACCTGTTATTTTAAATCTCTTGTTACCAGGCCGCGACAAATATATTTTTCTAGCTTGCCCGATCGGGCAACCTCATAGAGAAAACTGCTTGCCCGAGGCAGTGAAGAACATGCCCGAAAATTACCGCGATTCTCAGCGGGAAATGAGCTCCGTACAGGACAGCCAGCCGGCTAGCTGTACCGCGGGAAAAACACTGATGATTAAAAAACGGTCCGGGAAATTCCCCAAGCCAGTCTAAGGCTAAGCCTTCAACTATACTGATCTTTCATGACTTTTCAGCTCATGACCACAGGTAATCACGTCACCCACGTGTAATTTCTGATCACAATTTGCAATACCGTTTAAGATTCTCTGAGATGCTACTGAGTTTTAAATCCATTTTTTGTTTCAAAACAAATGATTACGCATGTGGGCCATGCCGCCGCGGCCGGGGTGGCACCGTCGGCCATTTTTGTAATTTTTTTAATTTTTTTAATTTTTTTACTATTTTAGCAAAAAAAATACATGATTATATATTTTAGATTTCAATCTATGTTGTCCCGTTTTCTGAAATGATTTTTTTTTTAAATAATTCAGATTATAACCGTTTGTTTATTTTTGTTTAACTTGCAATTAACTATGAAGAAGCTATGTTCACAGTAGTTTTTTGGTTTCATCCATTTAATACATGGGGGTGAGGTAATTGCTTTCTACTGTAATCAGGAAAGAATTTTCAGCGCTTTTTTTTGGCGCGAAATACCATTTATCAGTGCAAGAATCGGCGCGTGAAAAGCTTGTTTTCTAAACTGCGATCACCCGGACCATTAGGAATCAATTGGAGTGAATAATTCATTTATGTTGGAAAGCTTTCCGTGGAAAATCGTATTCGGCTTCCCGGTCAATTTACATTTTTTCGCACCACTGTAACAGACCTTTGGTCTGCACCCTGGGGTTAATGGCAGGTAGAAGTGCAACATTATAATCTACATTATTACCAGTTTGAAGTGAATATAGTACCTTTCACAGAAAATGTTACGCTTATTTTGTTTACCTTTTGAAGGACAAAATGACATATGCAAGTTGTGTGGCCTTTTCTTTTTTGTTAAACTTAGAACACACAAGTAGAAAAATAGACACCGCCCATTCATGAATAATAGAGGCAATACCTAAGTGAGTCACATAAGTATACCTCAGTAGCACGGACAACAGACAGACTGACATTGGTGGGTCAGCTCTCAAGATTTTTGCTACACTTTAAGTCCAAAAATTATATTTTGCACAAAGAAATTAAAGATGGAACAAGAGATTTTTGATCCGGATATATGTCATGTGTAGAGATTTCATATAGATACGACCCCCCAATAGATTTCCTACCTTCGTATTTGGCTAAAGAAATGCCTTGAAAGTGACACAAAATATTCCTCTTCAGCTTAATCCTTTACTGGTGGGGATATGTGGTTTTTATATAAAGCTTTGCAATAGTGCAGATCAATTTTCTTATTTTTACCTGTTATGTAGATCTCTATGTTTTCCAGGTGAAGAAGGAAGGACCCGACTACAAATATAGTTTTCTTTCCTCAGCTTGCCCGAATCGAGGCAACCTCATAGCTAAAACTGACTTGTTGCCCCGCGCATTGACGAACTGCCTGCAAAATTACCCGCGATTCTCAGCGTGAAATGCGCTCCGTACAGGACATCCAGCCCGTCTAGCTTTACCGCGGAAAAACACTGATATTAAAAAAAAAAACGGTCCCTGGAATTCCCCCAGACCATTCTAAGGCTAAGCCTTCAACTATACTGACCTTTCATGACTTTTCAACACGCTCAGGGACCACGGTCATAATCACTCACCGCACGGTAAGTGGTTCTGATCACAAATTTGCAATACCGGTAGATTCTCTGAGATGGCTAAGCTGATCTAAATCATTTTTTTGTGTCCAAACAAATGATTACGCACGTGGGTCATGCCGCCGCGTCCAGGGGTTCACCAGTCTCATTTTGTAAGTTTTTTCAACTAAATGACGTATTTTAGCAATAAAAATACATGATGATATATTTAGATTTCAAATCTATGTTTGTCGTTTCTTCTGCTAATGATTTTTTTTACATAATTCAGATTAATTTAACCGTTGTTTATTTTTGTTTACTTCAATTAACATATGAACGGAAGCTATGTTCACGTATTTTGTTTTGGTTTCATCCTTTAATACAGGGGGTGGGTAATTTCTTTATACTGAATCAGGAATGAATTTTTCAGCGCTTTTTTTTGGCGCGTAAAATACCAATTGATCATGCAGAATCGCGGGTGAAAAGCTGGTTTTCTAACCGCCGACACCCGGGACCAATTAGGAATCAATCTTGAGGTGAAATAATTTCATTTATGTTTGAAGCTTGTCCCTTCGGAAAATCGTATTCGGCTTCCAGGGAATTTACATTTTTTCCAGCCCTGTTATAAGATTGCTAAATAATATGTGCGAGCCAGATCGTTGACCTGGGACCGGGGGCTGGACTGGAAAGCAATATCGATCGACCATCACGTGAGCTTTGTGGAAATGGTGGGCAAGGTTGTCAATTCCCAGCTGGTCTGGCTCGACGTTTGTGATAAGATTAATATCTTTAATTTTTGTTGTTCCTTATTCATGAAACGGTAAAGTAAAACTTGTAAAGGATTATGGTCTAGTAATTACTTTTTTCTGATTACGTAAGTGACTGTATTGGTAGTAAAGTCAGTAAACCATCAACCTTAGCTGATATTTGGACCCGGGATTTGGACGTGCCCGAACGGGCACGACTACCCAATTCCCCAAATTTTTAACTTGCCCTAAAACAATTTCTACACTAGTCCCGGGCTATCAGGACCGGCGATTTTGTCGCGGCCTGCTTTTTACAAAAACCTTAAAGAAAACAATGGCAAGCAAGCGCGGTGGCGGCCAACCAGACCCGTTTTTTTTATTTTTCTGGGGGAGGGGGCAAACCGGGTAAAAGATGAAATTGCTCTTCTGGATTTCTGGGGGGGCAAGTGAGTCAAATATTTGGATATTCTTAACCAATTTTTGGCCCAAAATCGCTGATTTTTCCCAAAATTTGGTGATTTGCTGGCCCCAAACGCCAGGATTTTGCCCAAAATCCCGCATTTTTTCTGTTCGGGAAGGGGGGCAAACTAGGTGGGAAAAAAAAAAATTGGGGGGAGGGGGGGCAAAAGCCCCCCTGTGGTGCGCACTGGCTATCAAGCACACTCTCTGATATGTCAGTCTAGCAGAGTGTCCCGAGTCAAATAAAACCGACTGTAATTTTTAACTACCCTTTAATGCAGGTCCTCAACACGTGTGATAGGCATGGAATGCCTCTGCCAATGCCTGGAAATACTTGGTTTTTGCAACTTACCCCTTTACATCGTCGGGTGAACTGTGTACCAAATGCCCTAGACAATTTCGTATCAATGGTGATATCGTCACCATTTTCGATAATCTACATAATTATTTAATGCATAAACGTCACCCGCTACGTCATCCACGAGTGATGACGTATCGTAATAGCGCCACGCACGGCTGGGCGAACTATAAGCTACAGTTTCATGCCATCAGTGTGCAGTACGCATCCATTCGGGGGGCCTTGAGCGAGTGTCCATCCGATTTAAATTTAGGTCCCCTGATTTAATGCAGTCACCCCTCAACCACAAGTGGTGATAGGCATGGAATGCTGCTGCTATGCCTGGAACTACTTGGTTGCAACTCCCCTTAATGCCTCCTCAACCACCGTGTGATAGGCATTGAATGCCCTGCTGTAATGCCTGAAATAGTGGTCCTGAGTCTGAGTCAAATAGAACTGCACTGTAACTTTACTTACCCATTTAATGCCGTCCCTCAACCACAATTTGATAGGCATGTGAATCCCTGCTGCTAATGCCTGGAAATACTTGTTGTGCGAGCAGATGCGTTAGACAACAAATAAACCTTGCACTTTAGTCCCTAAAAGACACTCTGCTGATAGTTCATGAGTCTGAGTCAAATTGAACTGAACTTGAACTTTAACTTACCACCTTACCCATTAATGCAGTTCACCCAAAGTTTATAGGCATGGGATCCCTGCCTGCTAATATGCATGGAATACTTGTTGTGGCGAGCATATGCATTCGATAAAGTAGACCTTGCCTTGTAAACTAAGATGAGAACTGAACTTTAATTGCCACTTAACCCATTTGATGCCGTCCCATCAACCAAAGTGTGATGGCTGCTCCCTGCTGCTAATGCTGCCTGAAAATACTTAGTTGTGCGAGCAGATGTGTTAGATAACAATAAACCTTGCACTTGTACCTAATATATAAATAGTACACAGAGGAATACTTCTTGATTAGGATGACAAACAAAGAACTTTTCTACAGACCTATTGCCCAGATTTTGGTGTTTAAGGGATGGAAAAGAGAAAAGAAGAGCTGAGGGGATGGTGGTAAAAACGGGGAAAAAGTTTGTTAAATAGTTACTGTAAGCATGTAAGAGCAGGCCTTTTTAAAGTAAGTGCACTGTGGAATTAGTTTCGACCCATACCAATTTGAGCCAAGCCGTAAAAAAATATCATTTTTTTTTACAGATTTTAGTGACTCGTCATTTTCAAAAGTGCAAAGGTGCTTTGTGGTTCTTAGAATTTTTAACCCAACATCTACATCAAGTCCTCAGTCTTCTTCCTATCCATCAACTTCACACCACACATCACTCTCATCATTGCTCTCTCTCTCTCTCTCTGTCCTTCTCAAAATCCCCATCTCATTTTCACTCGGACACCAGTCTCACCTCCCATACAGCATCATCGATTTCACACAACTCTTGTACACCATTCTTTCATCTTCAAGGAAATCTTTTACCATGTAACAACTCACCACATTCCCTAAACTTTACCCACCCAATACCTTGTCCTACGCTGTCACAAGCTCCTCGCATCCCCTGCCCCCCACTAATCTATGTCCCCCGTATACAAACTCCTTCAGAACTCCTTCATCAACCCGATTCCACCTCATCACACAACTTTTTCACCTGTTCCATCATCCCTCTAGCTCTTTTCTCGCATCTTCCACACACAAAATCTCTTATCAAACTTGGGGTTACTCTCTTCATCTTTGTGCATATCCCATGGAACATTTCCCACATCCATTTGCACATCAATCGCAATTGCAAATATCAACGGCAACAGTACAGAACCTTGATGCACACCCACCTTCACCTCAAACTCCTCAGACAAATAAGACCCCACTCTAACTCTTGTCTTTCGATCCTTCATACAAAATCATCACCGCTCTAACCATTGCTTCTGATATACCGCTCTTCCTCATCGCCCACTCCATCACTTTCCTTGGTACTCTTATCAAATGCCTTCTCCAAATCCACAAAACACAAATACAGTTTCTTCCCTTTAGCTTGATATTGCTCTTGTAACCTCCTCAAAATAAACACTGCATCTATCGTTCCCTTCCCTGGCATAAACCCAAATTGCATCTCATCCACTTCTGCCATTCTCCGAATTTTATTCTCTAGTAACCTCTTCACAATTTTCATTGCATGCTCCAACAACTTCACACCCCTATACACACCACAACTCATTGCATCCCCTTTCCCTTTAAATATAGCAGCCACAATATAAACACAGAGTAGATACAGCATACACTAAACTATATGAATCTGGCCTTTATAAACATTATACAAACAATGACATACATCTCTATCAATACATTTTAAATTCAATTCAATTTCAAGTTTATTGACATAGGCCTCTGGCCCAAATCATACATATCACATAATAACAGTAAATTATACCTTACAGAGGATGGTGAACAATAATCAATATTCATTTCTGATTTTAAGAGCTAAATAGATAAATTTACCAACAATTTGTTGAATTCCTTTTTTCTCACTTGTCATGAGTAGGGTATCTGTGGCAATAGCGAGGAAGCAGCTTAACTCTAAGATCATAATATGAAATGGATATTGGTTGTTTTGCCCATTCCATCCTTTTCTGTTACTTGTTAAAACTGGCCAGTTTTGCCTAAAAACTGGGTAAAACTATGACATGCACACTTACATACAGCAAAAGCTCACTCTTCAATATCACATGGTTAATAATATAAGAGTGATTGGTAGTTATTCTCCCCTTACCTGTGACTTATCAAAATTTGACAGAACTATTCCTCCACCCTGCTGTATTTGTTCTGATGCATAAATCTTATCAAGGGGAACAGTCTCACTTTCCTCTGAAAAAAACCAACAATATTCAGTTTATATTAGTTACTGATTAGAAAAATGAATGTTTGTATTTTTTATTCAGGAAAAGGTTGTGGATATATCTTGTTATGTTAAATGATAGTCACTTTTTATAAAAAGTCCTGATTTTGTTTTTAATTATGAGTTGATCTTGCGGCAATATCATCACTTTACAAAACAAGACAATCAAAGCTGAAACAAGATAAAACAAGACGATCCTTGAAATACAAAGATCCCCCACCCATGGCGGTATTAAAAAGTATGAAGATTAAACATACTTTAAGATCAAGGGAGGATGGTGATGGACAATAAGTGTTCTCTACTGAGGCTCCTGCCATAGCAGTTGCAATACCTGGATGACCCCAGATGACATGAAATTGTTGATATCAAATATGACTTCACCAACCAAGTTTCATGACCATACAAACAATGTGTAGTATTTGACATTGGATGACCTACTTGAAATTGAAATGACCTTCACAATTTTTGGTTCTGAAAAGTTGCATGAACATGCAACCATCTGCTGTGATTTAACCTTGATTTGACCTTGGATGACCCCAGATTACCTTGAAATGAACTTGGACATGTTTGGTATCGAAAGGCGACTACACCCCCAGGTTTCACGACCATACAACCATCTGTAGTGATTTGACCTTGGGGACATTTTTGTTCACAACATCAAAAGGAAATATTTCCCATGCCTTACATTTCGCTGGGATAATGAGAAAATATGAACTTTCTTCTGATACCAATATCTCAATTTTGATGAATGGAAGGGGGGGATGATGTTGTTGATCGGGTCACTCACCTTTAAGTTACCTCACAAATTTTTTACAACACTGGTTTGTAATACATTTATCAACATTTTCTGAATATCTTGTACAAATACAAATCAGCTTTCAAAATAGAGAAATATTTGCTTGCTCCTCTGAGGCAATTCTGTCATTAAAATAGATACAGAGTACTGAATCTTCAATCTACATTTCTAAACATTGCCGGTTAATTTTGAACACATTACCTTCCAATCCGCTTTCATCTGTAGACTCTGACGGAGACCTTCCTAGTATCCTCTTCCTCTTGGGAACAGAGCAAGATGTGATCAAGAAAGCTAACCCCTTGAACAGAGACCTGTTTGTTGGAAGTGGCCCCATTTCCCTGCTTCTTTCGTCTTCTCTGGGAGCACTGGTGCTGGCAGGACTCGTGCCGGCAGCACTGGTGCTGGCAGCGGCTGGGTTTTTGCGAGGTGATCTCCTGGGGGAAATTCTGGGGTCAGGACTTCCACCAACTATCAGAGTAATTCAGAGTGATAAAAATGTAACAAGAATTACGTGGTGCGTAATTGAGATGGCCCCACAAGTGTGTTTTAATCACATTTTATTGAAACTATGCAAATGTGCTCATTAATATTCATGACCTGTTCAAAAAGTATACAGCACATAACCCCATCATGTTCTATCGCTGTGCCATGTTAGAAGTTCATAGACTAATCGGTTTAGTCTATAGAGTGGATTAATGATTTTTTTTCATTTGAAAATATGCAAATGAGCTCATTAGTATTCATAACCTGTCCAAAAAGTATACAGCACATGACCTTCTTTCTCATGTTCTATCACCGTGCCACATTAAAAGTTCATTGTGCAATCGGTTTAGTCTGTAGAGTGAATGACTCTCATACACGCATGTGTCATTGTCAGCATACATGGGGTTTAACAGAATCCCAAGTTTGCATGTTTAGCATACCAAAATAAAGCAAAAAAAAATCAAGAAAACAATGGTGCAGGTTTCAATCAACAATCAAAAAATGCTTTCGAAAAAGCAATGACCCTGGCTAAGAGCTAAGACAACTTGTGCTGGTAACATTGCCAACAGAGCCCAAGCAGGAGGTTAAGCACCATTTACACAAAATATGTTCCTATTGAAATGTGGCCATACTAAACAACATAACAGAGTACAGAATCAAGCCAATTAGGTGAGCTCAATATATTTAAAGTTGCTTGCATGAGATGGCATGTAACTAAAACGGGCACCCAAGATACAATTTCTGTTAAACAGATGTCTCTGGAATGCTATTGTGTTGGGTATACCAATATGTCTGCCGGTTGTTTCACTCATCTAATATACAGTACTGTTGTTTAGCCACTCCATTGTATAGAGATCAGTGGTCCTGAACGTCACCAGGCATAGCTAATATCCCTAGACAACAACAACGTTAGGCCCATGGGAATAAAATAAGTGATATTATTATAAAAACACATGTAGAAATGAGAAGTGTACTGGGAGTTTATGCGGGTTTAAATACCACGGAACTGTAAGGCTGATACACTTGGAAGTGCAGATGAGTTATGTCACCATAAAAAACACCCACAGGCCGATGCCCTCCGCCCGTTTTCAGCATGTCGAACATTTGTGTCAACAGTGATGATATAAAAAGGCTTATTTTGGAAATTTCTTGGAAAATTTTTTTGGCACTTTTTGGCATATAAGATGCATATAAACCTAAATATGCACAATTAAGAGGATATATGATTCCATTGCTAAATCCCTTTAAAAAAATGGAAACTTTCCATTCTCAAAATTAGTGATAAAGTCTGCATAGAACTCAATTTCCAATGTAATCCAACAATTGAATTTTCATGAGTGAATCTTTACCTTTGATCCCCTTCCCCCTTTTTGGAGGAGGAGGAGTACTGGACCTGGTATCGGACACGCTGGGCGTCAGTTTACGTTTTGCAGTTTGACGTACAGTTCCAGTCTGAGGTGTACGAGGTGAGACGGGAGGTTTGTCCAGTTCACCCTGGTTATTACCACTGCTGCTAGCTCTGCCTCGTGGACTACCCCCTGGACCAAGGACAAACCGACTGCGTGTTCGCTTCCCTGATACAATGTTGTCTGTGGTAGGATACAAAGTGAACCAATGCAATAACTTATGATAAAGAGACCAATATGACCTCTGGTAGCTTACTGGTATTTAATGTTTTGCTCTTGGTTGGTTGCATACAAGCTACAAAACAACAAGTATATTTCCAATTTTAAATATCAGAAATTAAATGTCCAATTCTTTTTCTAGCACTTGTGAAATTTGGTTCAATGTTTTTTAAAAATAAGGCTTGTTTTATTGTTGGCAATTGAAATCACATGGAAAAGCTTTAAAGTTTTATGCATGTACACCCTCTTGGATACATACCTCAGCAAGACATGTTGAAAAGTCTGTCCTTGTCCATTTCTCGTATCCTATATTCCCGTTAAGTGTTTGTTTAGCATTAGATATATTGTTTGTTTTTGTTTGTTTCTTTGTTATGTATATTTACCTATGTAATATTTTATATCATCCCCTACTTGTGTCATTATTGTAATATTGAGTATATTTTACTTGTATGATTTACAGGGCCAGCGATATCTATAAGCCCTATAGATGATGTGACATTTGTTTATGTTTATGGCGCCCCCTGTTGGTGTAAGAGAGAAACTGGCAGGCAAAAGCACCAACACTTTGCATGGGGAAATTCTGTTTTTTGCTGTAACTTTTGTTTCGAATTAAATAATACTAACTTTCTTATCAAGCATAATAAGCTAATGCTACCAGCTGCATTTTGTGACCAATTTAGATCAGGAAAGATTCTGCAAGTAATTTATAACCAGATTTTATGTGGTCTGTCACAGAAACTACTGTAATATTTTGCCTGCCAGAAAACAACAGAGGGCGTCCTGAATGTAAACAACTGACGTCATAGGTCACATCATCTATAGGGTTGTCCATTACTGGTCCTAGCATATCATATCCCTCACCTGTTCATTTTAGCACAGTTTGCAATTGACACTTAATGTATTATTATTATTTTATATACTGTATTATTCATTTCTGTCAAGTACGATATGTTATGCTGAATAAATAAATTGAATCTTGAATTGAATTGTTGCACTTTTATGATTATTAGATCCATTGTATGTCTACAATAAAATTCCAATTAATTTTTATCACTACCTGTGACATTCTTACTGGAAATTCTCTCAATTTCAAAATAAAGACAATAAAACAATGCAAGTGTTATATATCTTCATTCAGTGTGACGGGTGAATGGAATAACAGAAAAACAATGCTTTGCAAAACAAGTTACACGAATTGATGAAAATTTCACAGGAAGAACAATAAATGGGCAGTTAATTTCTGAAAAGTTCCAATTGGAATCTGGAAGCTAACCTCTTGAAGACATCCTGTACCATACAAACTATCTCCTCCTATAATATTTGTCTCATAATTCCTTTTTTCTGCGTCAAGACTACGCCAGCATTTCCCGCAAGACAGAACCTGACACGCGCACAGGAATACAGAGAATCGTGTTACACGCATCAACTATTGAACGCATCTTGTTTTAGGCCTATTTCAGAAAAGGAATATTGTGACGGCACTCTAATGCTGGTGATCCCCCAAAAATAATTTTTAAAAGCCAACTGTGCTAACTATTAAAAGAGTGCAAATTACCTAAGTTGATTCTGATGAACTAGTTGCACTGCCTGGACCACTGCTACTGCTAGAGACACAAGAGAGCTGTTGGGCTCTGTAGATCACCCTGTCTCTAGTATACCTGCACAAATTAAACGGAGGAAATGTGAAGTGGGTGAGAATGAGTGGGTGTGTGCATGTGTGAGCCAAAAACATATTCTTACTCATCAGGCAGGATTACGGGGCATTTCGTGATCCACAGCCTCGTCCCCCCGACTTAACCTAAACAATTTTGAGATTTTTAGATTGTCTGACCGTAGCCTTAGTAATCCTGTGGGCCCAATATCTTACGGGTAAATTAGGCTCGCATATGTAAGAAATTCGCAATTTGATTTTTCTGTCCGGACAAGGACAGAATTAAAGCACCGTAGCCATGGGACGTGGGAAACGAGCAATTGCTCATAACACAAAACCGCAAGATCCGGAATCAGCTCAAATTTTGAGAATAGCTTTTCTCGCGGATAATCTACGGATCAAGAATAAAACAAGGGGCATTTCGTGCATTTCAGCACCTAAGTGTTCTTATACGAAACACTTCAAAGGGCATTTCGTTAATTATTCAAGTATCACCTTTTTTGTTTTTGCTTTTTTTTACCTCTCACAAAAACATCAAATGTGAAGTTGTTTTTTTGTATTTTTATTAGTACGCTAGTCTGAGAAAGGTCAACAAATTTAGTCACTTGTTTAGTCAATAAGATATGGCTTTTTTGTGTTATATTATATATTTAATCCAAGGAAAGGATGCTTCCAAAGGTCAGATTTTAACTTGTACTAAAATGCAAACTGACAGGCATCTGATGTGGAAGATGAGACCCGTTAAAGATTCTCTGAAGTTTAGCGCAAATGTGAAAGAATATTCAACCATGATTTTTTTTTTTTTACCAGAGCACCGTGCTAGTAATACGGAGTTGCCGGTTCGAATCCGGCCAAGAGCACAGGGGTTTTTAACATTTTTCACAAAATTAAAAAACTAAAAAATTGAATAAAAATCATAATTTATTTCAAACTTCTCCAATTCAAAAATAAATTTCCAAAATGAAGTCAAAGGTCGCATAGGTATCATTACAGGCCAATCTCTGTACACCCCATGAGTCTGGGCCAATAGTTCCTCCGACTACAGTAATAAATAATCGGTCAATGCGTACAACAGTGTGAGTCCAATAAGTGCATGAAAAAAAAAACCCGCACACTTCTTACTAAAGTAATCCCTTTGTATCAATTGCAAGCAGACAAGAAGGCTTCACAATTATTCAGGAAAGCACACAAAAACATTGATTTGAAGCACTTAGGATTTGCTCAAGACGGAATTCCATTGTCTGTATATCAAAGCTAAAATTAGTTTTCTTAAACCAGGTAATACAAAGGAGCACTAAAAAAAGCACTGCCCAAGAGCCCTTCTATCTACCTTTGTGTAGCATGGTCATTGTCAGTCTCACGCATATAAGTGTTTCCAAGTGTCAGCATATTTATAATAACCCACAACTACCACATGCGGATGTAGAAAACAAAACAACAACAGGAATTATCATCAATCAAACACCCTAATCATCTGATCATATACCCAATGTCACCACAAATTTTTACTACATTGAGAAGCCTCAAAATGAAACTTGAGTCCTTATTCAACCCATTCGAACTAATCTATGTGCACTGGTTTTTAATTGTCGCCACTTAAAAACAACCAATATGAGTCTTAAGCCAATCTCTAGTACATAATTGAAACTTGTATGCCACTTTCTAGCTCTGATTGGTTGCATAGATTTATACATCTGTGAGAGGAGAGCGTGGCCTAGCGTTAGGGTGCTTGCCTCTGGCGCAAATTTCATCAAATTACCGGGTTCGTAATCCCAGTGGGGTTCGGGGCATTGCGGGATTTATTCGGGTACGATCAATTCTGGATTTGATCTGTATACCAGCTATGATTAAAAATACCAGAATACCGCTCTCCTCCATGGTCACTTGGAATTGGGCAAATGGGAATCATGAAAGCATCTAGTCCTTCGGAGGGGACGTTAAGCCGTCGTCCGTGTACAGAAGAGTCACAACTGTACATGGACATCGCAGTCAGTGCGAATAAGAGTAGGGTTGAAACTCCCTGACTGTTCCCAATCCGCCCCAGTCTTAATAGCGGCCTGTTAGGAGCGTTGATCATGGATACAAGTGCGGCCCCGGATTGGCACACTAGCTGAATAAAATCCTGACACCATCAACAAAGCCATTACCAATGACTTGTGGATACGAGCAAAACAAAACAAACATCTGTCCTCCTAAGCAGTAAGCCAATATATTTATAATGGACCTATTTGACGGACTGCTTCAAGATTTTCCTTGAAGCATTTTATACTACAAAAGATGTAGAGAGTGTTAGGGATGAAAGACATTATGTCAATTTTATGTCTAGATGGTTTCAATTCCTGTTTGCATAAGGCAAGATCGACTTGGTCATCGCTGCCATATTATTTTAACACTGATTGGGATGGGACGGAGAGGGGGAAATAAAGTTATACTGACAATGCGCTTAGGGCCTATGGTTGTTGTTAAACATGTAGCTATATGGACTATACAGCACAAAATGTCCTTAGGATCTACCATTCTATCGAAGTTTAAGTTCACAGGTTGTTGCATTGATAGGTACAGTGAATAATACATACAGAGATACATTTATACCGAGATCAGGGACGAAACGGACAAATGCGCTTAGGCTATGGTAGTTTTTTAACAGGATATCTGGACTATACAGCACAAAATGTCCTTATATCTACCATTTATCCGTTTAAAGTCACAGGTTGTGATTTTATAGGAGACAGTGAATCAATACATTACAGATATACATTTCATACCGATATCCAGGGATAAACAGAGCAGAGAAGGTCTTAAAAAATTCTGTTTGTTGCTGGGAACAGAGGGAATATTTACAGTTGTTGGTCAATTTTTTTTATTTATATATGAACGTCAACTGTTTCTATTTTAATCTTTGAAACTTTACAGTATGCAGTTTTCATTTAGTTTATTTATATAAATTTTTTGTTTGTTTTGATGGGGTGGTAGTCTGGTGTTGGTAAAAAAAACTTGAAATTTGTCAATGAAAATCATCAGATTTAAAATTTGTGTTTAATTTGCAAAAAAAGAGTTGGACAGGTTTCCTAGGGTCGTAGAGTTTACGGCAAACAAACAAATGTTTTTGGCCTAACATAAACCCCAGCATTCTTGGTTCCAAGAAGATTTTTGTGGAGATAAAGTGAATGTGAGAGATCAACTACCTTGCGTGAATGAATAGCCATCATCTCTTTCAGCCAAGACAATCTGCCCTTTAGAGAGCCACTCCTTGATGATAATGTCTCTCTTTGATGTTTTGTATCACCATCTTCAAAACATACCACAAACCTGAAAAAAAAAGAATCATATAAGGCAAAAAATGAGTTAAAGGGAATTTAGAATGATCCACACCCAGTCCCCACAAAATTACCTAAAAATATTTGACCTGAAATGTTAGCCTTGGATCGTTACTTTGCGGTTTGGAATTTTGAAGTTTTCGTCTACAGATATACAGCAGTGGCCTATGGGGACATTGTGATACAAGTATTTGCCCAAAACACCAAAACACAAGATGGATCATCTGAACTTTGGGGGAAAAGCCTTTTCATAGGATAGCTAGTAAACCTAAATTAAACATAAGGGGGGGATGCTAGAATAACATAATGTACATTTAATGAGCAGGGATGATTACAGCTGATTAATGACTTGCTAACACAATGGTGCTATTAGTTCACATCACATCCAGTACCGAGTGCCAAGCAGCATTTTTTAAAAAATACATCGCGGTCGGACCGCAGGTGTCGTCTGCCGTCGCAGTTTGTGAATGGGGCTAAGGTCACACGAGGTCACAAAGGTCACACGAGGTCACCAACATGTCACCCCACCCCACCCCCCCCCCTTTCCACCAAAGTTACATCATCATAGCCGTACGGCACCACACGGCATGCATAATTAAGGGTTAACATTTTGACCTGCCAAAGGTCAAATGAGGGTAACAATGGTCACATGAGGTCCCAAACATGTCACACCACCCACCCCCTCTTTCACAAAGTTACATCACACGCCTGTTGATAGGGTGTCACTGAGCTGCGCATACGCGAGTGGGCGCAACTTTCCCGCCTAAATGAATCCTAAAGGGCACGAAAAATGCATGCAGAGAAAATGACAAGTGGGTAAACTGCTCCTCTATCAGGGTTTTAAACAACTTATCCAACGAAAATTTGAGTTTTTTGTTCAAAACAAAGTTTTTCTTAAAGGTTTTTAAATAGATACCTAACCAAAAAAAATTGTTAGAGAAAAAAAAAATTATTTCTATTTTTTTAAGTGGCCACTTTCAAGTCTTGGCCATATTAAGTTTTTCACCCAGATAGTCACAAGTACCGCCTAGTGATCAAGAATAAAATTGTAGAATTTTCAAAGAAACCCGATTAGATTTTCATCAAGTACAACAAAAAGCAAACATCAACGCAGATTCATAGACCCGATAGATTTCCCTTACGAAAGAGAGCAGTCTGAAGTTCACTGTAATTTCACTTTTTTTAATGCGTAGCCGATGCGTGGCGTACCCGGCAACGCGCAGCGCGCAGCGTGTCACATCCAAAATCCCGCATCAAATAGCCTCAAATGCAACTGATGAAAACTTGTATGACAGAGGGAGGAAATGCAGCTAAATGCATTTGTCACAGTGAACATGACAGTGTAAATAATTTCGACTTGGGTTAAGTCTACTCTGCTTGTTTACATGGATCAGATCAGCTATCCGGAATAA